>CAUYPO010068765.1:0-28374 GCA_963574435.1 Cheirogaleus major | reverse complement strand
ATAAGTTTTATTGTGTTTATTTACAGTATACAACACGATGTTAAAAGGTACATATAAATGGTGAAGTGGTTACATATCCATCATCTCACATGGTTACCCATTTTTCCCTCCTGTGGCAAGAGCAGCTATAATCTACTGCAGGGGGTGATAATCTATCCCTAAAGGAGCAGGAAAGTTCTTATACCAAAGGAAAAGGAAATGCTCTGGACTCGTATCCACCACGGGTTTGATACTTACTGTTGTGTAACTTGGTACAAATTACTTCACCCTTCTAAAGCTCAGTTTCTTTGAAATAAAATGAATATGATAATCCTTACTGTTCAATATTGTATGTGTTATCCAGTGCCTTGACTCTCTCGTGGGTTGAATGTACGATAGCCACTGCATTTCTACCAGCTGTTTCGCATACTGGCAAATTACTTAACTTCTCTGAGCGTTAGTTTACTCATCTGTAAAATGGGTGCAGGGATAGGATTGTTGTGCGGATGGAGTGAAATGGAGTTTGTGATGCCCTCAGGTAGCCATATCGCTTTCCTTTTCCACATACCCTCACCTCCTCTTCACTTCCTGACCTTATTTTAAATGGTTAATTTGCTAAAGAGCCAACACATAGTGGTATTGGGTATAAAGAATATAAGACGTGAACTGCACCTTTCCCTTTCTTAAAATGAAAATAACCATATCTGACACTCTGGGTTGACGAACATATTAGTTATCTATGGGTGCATAACAGATCGCCCCCAAATTTAGAAGCCTAAAATAATAAGAATTTATTGTCTCGTGGATTCTGTGGGGGAAGAAATTTGGAAGCAGTTTAACCAGTGGCTCTGGCTCATGGTCTGTCTTGAAGTTGTAGACAGGCTGCCAACTGGGGTTGCGGTCATCATCCAAAGGCTTAACCGAGGCTGGAGGATCCACTTCCAGGGTGGCTCCATATACTTGGTGTGAGTCCTGTGTGTCGGCGGGAGACCTCACTTTCTTGCCACAAGCACCTGGTCACGGAGCTGCTTGAGCGTCCTCACAACATGGCAGCCGGGTTCCCTCAGAGTGAGTTATCCAAAGACAGGCAAGAGGAGAGCCATGATATCTCTTGTAGCCCAGCCTCAGAAGTCACGCCACATAATTTCTGAAATATCCTATTGGTTTTACAGGTCAGCCTTATCCCATATGGAAGTGGACTATAGAACATCATAAACAGCAGGAAGACGGAGTCACCGGGCCATGTTGGAGGCTGGCCAACATAGCCAGATACGGCAATGTCTGTAAGCTTGCCGCTCAGTGAAGGACATAGCAGACACTCGATTTCTGCTTCACTGCTTCATTTTAAGGACTTCCAACATCACTATTTTTCTCTGAGGCTCACCAGTGCCGGAGTTCATAAATCTAGAAATGTGCTGCCCGTGTTGTGGATTCTGTTTCCATCTCACTGCAAGTATCTTCGTAATTCACAAGGCCCACTTACCAATTAACCTTTATTCTCTCACTGAATGGAAGGTAACCTCTCCCCAACGAGGGCCTAGAGCTCCGGGAGGAGCTAACTTCTGAAAACTCACAGAAAGTAGCAACACAAAGACAAGCGTCATTTATGAGCCCTCGTGGGTCCCAGGCTGATTAGGAAAATGCTGTAAAATAATTGCACGGCTTGAGAAACCTCCGGAGCGGGAATCGGCTGGCGATAAGGACGCTGTTAAAATCGGTCTTAACAAAGAGTATTTCATGGAACGAACCAAGCCCGTGAAACAAACAAGGTCTCCGGCTTCCCAAATGACTAGAGCCCCAAGATACTGAAGAAGGCGTATCAAATTCAAATTTCACAACAAAGGGTAATTTGAGATTGATTTTAATGAGGAAAAAAGAGGGAGAAAAGAGGAAGGGGGATTTAAAAGTCAGGGAAAAGGAGCACCAGAAAAGAGCCCCTTTTATCCATTCAGTAACGACTGGCATCTGCCCGCACTGCCCACTGGTTAGCGGCGTTGCACAACACGGTAAAGAGGACCCCATCCCTGCTCTCAGGGAGTGCATCATCTAGACAGGGAAATCGAGCTGTGAACAAGTCACGTCGCTGTAATGTGTGGGATGAGAACACAGAAGAAGGTACGCGTTCCAGCCTAAAGATCAGAATAGATTTCCTGAAGGAGGCGACAGTGCCTGAGCTGAATTATAAAGCTGAGCAGCAAGGAAAAAGCAAGGAAGTCACCCAGATAAGGGATCGGCGAGTGCTAAGATACGGAGACATGGACTGTAGGAAGCCAAGCAGGCGTAGAGAGGAGGACTGTCCTCTCCCTCCCAGAAGCTTCCAGTCCGGTGAGAAAGATGGATTGTAGAAGCCACCAGGGCTTTAATCTTGTGCTCTGTGTTCACTTTATCCACTTCCTTCCTTAGAGCAGAGTGAGCACAATGTGCGTGTACGCACACCCGCTAAACACTGTGCCCTTGTTTCTGTTGACAGGTCATTGACAGGTGGGGCAGACATTCCAAGCCTGGGCAAATGCAATTTTCAGATTCGGTTTTTGTTTTTGGTTTTTGTGGCAGAGTCTCTTTCTGTCATCTAAGATAGAGTGCCATGGTGTCAGCCTAGCTCACAGCAACCTCAAACTTCTGGGCTCAAGTGATCCTCCTGCCTCAGCCTCATGAATAGCTGGGACTACAGGGGCATGCCATGATGCCCAGCTCATTTTTCTATCTTGAGTAGAGACGGGGTCTCACTCTTGCTCAGGCTGGTTTCAAACTTCTGACCTCAAGCGATCCTCCCGCCTCGGCCTCCCAGAGTGCTAGGATTACAGGTGTGAGCCACCACACCTGGCCCTCAGATTCAGTTATTACATCCAGGTCTTGGATATCAGATTTAATATTCTCTCCCTTACATCCCAGGACCTAATATAGTGCCTGAAATATAATAGGTGTTTAATCAATGCACGTTGAACTGAGCAAATGTATTCCCATGTCTCATGTTTATCCAGAAGATACTGATGAGTGAATCTTGTGTAATCGCCTCGTCAAGCATCCTGAAATCTTGCCGTCCAGGGCTTCCCTAGACCGCAAAATGCTTCTTCCCCAAGTGTTCTGGGCAGGTAGAGCCAGAGGAAGGAGGGCCCACAAGGTGCTGGTGTAGGCACTTCACAGCATCCGAGGCCCCCCCTCTGGAAAACTCCCTATTCCCAGGGGCCCCATTTCCAACACTCAGCACAGAGCACTAATGTGTTTTCCCTCCTGCGTGAGAGGTGATTAATTTACCCTCACCTCTGCCTGTGTGTTAAGCCTTTTGTAACTGTGTTTGCTGCAATTAAACACAGGGTGTGTTGTTTAAACAATGACATGATTATGGTACAGACAGGGGAAAATTCTAAATTCAATCCTATTTAGTCTTGTTGGCCAGAAAAGGTGTTTTAGCTGCTGAAGTTAAGGGAAAGGAAAAAAGTTTTCATTAATGATTTTAAAAATTCCTTAAAATGATCCTCATCAGAGAGAAAAAACAACCCAGTCATTTCCTCGGCTACAGGAGTAGACTAGAAAGCCTGCTTCATTCACATTCCGCTGGACAGCAGAGAAAGGCAGTAAGCACATCTGCATGCAGCTTAGCTGAGTGCCTCTGGCTCAGCGACTCCCAAGAAGCTGCAATGAACGTGTGAGCTGGGGTTGCAGAAACCTCTGCTTCCAGTCTCACTCACGTGGCTGTTGGACTGAGCAGCTCAGGTCCTCGCTAGCTGTTGGTCAGAGACATCAGTTCCTTGCTACGCTGATGCCTCCATAGGGCAGCTCACAACACAGCAGCCAGCCTCCCTGGGGGAGGGAGAGAGGGAGGGGACAGAAGATAGAAACAACAGCCTTTCTGCAACCTGATCTTGGAAGTGACACCCCATTGCTTCTGCCATACTCTGTTCTAATAAAAGAGTCCATAATTCCAACCCACACTCCCAGGGAGGGGTCCATGCAGGGCATGAACTATTTCATGGCAAGAATTATTTGGGGTCATTTTAGGATTTGTTTTCCCCTGACTTTCACCTGGGAACAAGATACAGGTGTCTGCTCTCAGTTCCCCAAAACTATCCTCTTTCCTTTGGTCATGTTCCCCTGGCACATGACCTGGGCAAGTGATGGGGCAGGTTTCAAGACCCCTTCCTGAGCATACAGCAACATACAATCTTCCTTGCTCTTGTCTCTCTCTGCTCAATCCTTGCAATCACTGATTCCTTGAAGGCAGGAAATCTCACTCTGATTGATTATAAATTCTCCCAAATCTATTATTAATGGCATCATTTCTATGCCCAGAGTCTTTTAGGGCCTTGACTTCTGATGCTCAAAACCTAGGAATTCGAAACCCAGAAAACTGTTTTCTCAAACTCTTGTTTCTGCCACAAGTTTCAAAAACTTGTCTTGAAACTCCAAAGCAGAGAACTGACCCTCCCCCTCTTCCTGAATTTCTGCTGTTCACATTCTTTCCCTGAAACAGGGAACACAGAAAGCCCTCACATCCTGGGGTGGCAGAAGGATCAACAGGAATTTGGGGAGGGGGTTAGACACGTGTCTGTTACTATGCCAATATGGTTTTACCAAATACACAAAGCTTAGGACATGCTCATGTGCTCAGTTCATATGAATTTGTTTTCCTGTTTATCGTCTGCAGGAAAGTTTCTGGAGCAGGGCAGTTTCTGGAGGTGAGTAGACAGTGACATCAAGTGTATGAGTGAAACTATAGGGTCTAGCTCAGTACCTGGAACTTGCATCTGTGGATGGGGGTTTAATTGGCTTCTGGCAGCACAGTGGGCTGTCCTGGCCTTCAGATACCAAGGAAGGGAAGGCAGGAGGGAGAGAGACACATAACAACTTCAGTTCTCTGCTGTATGCTAGGGAGGCGCAGAGACTTAATTGTCGTAAGTTACACAGCAAGCGTGACAATTACTGTATCACAGGCCTTTAGAATCCTAAGTTCTAACCTCACCAGGTGATCAGTTAAGGGGTCTCCTTGAGATACCTTCATCATCATCATCATCATCATCCTCATCTCCATTGGTCGACTAACATTTTTGAATTCTGTATTGAATACTTGTGATCCATCTCCTCTGCGTGGCTCCCCTCCTACTCAAGCTATTGCTGCAGCAACCTGCTTTGTCCACATGTAACCTCACAGTAATCCTCCTCTTGCTTTCTTCCCCAGGGCTTCTCTGAGGCTCTCCTGTGGGAAGCCCATAAGAATCCTCCTGAAATTAAGGTAGTGGTGGTCTGAATGTGTGGGAGAGTGAACACCCGTGGGACTGTATCAACCATCCCTTCTTCTGTCTCTGGGGCAGACAGCTCCTCTGAAATTCCTGGTGATACTGAATCCCTTCTTCTCATGGTGGTGACCAGCCTGAGGACATACCCTGTAGGGATTTCCCCCCTTCCCTGCTCCTCTAGTCCTTGTCCCCCATTTCTGTCCCCCGGGATCACTTCCGCAAGCAAACCGCCTGCCCAAAAGCTCTTGTCTTAGGTTTTACTTTCTGGTGAGGGAGACCTGGTTAACTAAGGCAACTTCCTTCTGGACTAGATCCTATGCTAAGCATTTTATGCATAATAACTCATCCAAACCTCATAACACTCTGTGAGGTAGGTACAACCATGACCATTTTACAGATGTGGAAGCAAAGCCTCAGACAGGTGAAATGATTCAGCCAAGCCCACACTGCCAAGGAGTGGCAGGGTTGGGTGTAAGCCCTGGCCAGCCCAAGTTCAAAAGCAATGTCTGACTCTGCTCTCCTGTCTAAAAACACATGTCCCCATCAAAGCCTGGTGGGTTCCAGTTTGTGCCATAGGTGTTCGCTTCTCTGGGTGATGGAGGACCCTCTCACCAAGGGTGTTATAGGTAAGCACTGTCTTTGTCCTACCCTATGGCTTGTTTCTGCCTCCTGGGAACTGATGTTCTAAAATTGCAGATTCAGGACCATGGACAAGGGCTCGGAGGCTCCTACCCTTCTGAATTCTAAGTACTTTGAAATTCATTTGAGATTCGTTGGCAGCTGAGAAAAGGGAAAATGTGCTTGACTCGCTCTGTTATTTTTCTTTTCTTAAAGAGACTCCAAGGTCGATTCAGTAGCAAGCCCAAGGCCCCTGAACCAGTCAGTTCCAGTTTGGAGACAGGAGCTGACTGCTGATGCCTGCTGAGGCTAGTGTTTTTTGCCCCTGCAAAGAGGAAGAGAGTCTTCTTTTAAAAATCCTTTCTCTGCCCCATTTTCCTGCATTGTCGACCTCTGGACATCCATCCCAGCTAGACTTGTGACTCAGTCATTGGCATCCACTTGTGAATGCCACTTAAAGAGTGCCAGGAAAACTCCAAACTTCCAAATAACTCACCCTCATATGCCACAGGGACCTACAGTCATCTTTGCTGCAGGTAGAAACCAGAATGTACTGAGCATCACACCTGCTAGGAGCTGTGTGTTTTATATGAAATCTTTCATTCCACCCTCACATCTCCATTATAGAGACGAGATAACTGAGGCCCAAAGGGGATGACCTGGCTTGCCCAAAACCAATAAGTGAAGAAGTCAGCATTTGAGCTTTCAGCTTTCAAAGTCTAGACTTGTTCCACCTCACCAGATTGCTTCTGCTCCTGGTGATTCCTTCCTTTGGGTTCAGCCCTGCTCTAAAGAGCTGAAGAAGATTTGATTTGCAAATCCCTGAAAGTTCCCTGATTGGGGAATGAGGGTCAAACCAAAGCAAATGGCCAGATTGACACTCATACTAAGGGTTGGCTCAGTCAGGCCTCATCGGGGATCGATACTTGGGGAGTGAGTTGGGTTGCAGATCTTTGCAAGTTTGCAAGACCACACCAGCCACCTTTGCAGGGAGGGACCACACAAAGCAGACAGCTGATCTGAGTGCTGGGAGGGGTGGGGAGTGCTCTGTCCCTGAGCGGCTGCCCTCCCAGGACAGAGAGTCAGCAGAGACCTCAAAGTGTGCTCTGCAGAACAGCAGCATCTGCTGTTAGAGCTTATTAGAAATGTGGCAACTTCTGAGGGCCCTCATCTGCTACACCAGAATCTGCATTTTAACACGGTTCTTGGGTGACTTGAATGCATTATTATGTTTGCGAAGTGTGTGGCAGAGAAGCTAAGCTAGCAGCCTCTGATCGCACTCCCATCCGACGCTGCCAGCGTGCCAGGGAGCTCTCGTATCCACGCTGACTAGCCTAGGGCTGTGTTTATTGATGAATTATGGGACACAGATGAAGAATATTGTGCCCCCCCTCCATTTTCACCCCATTGTTTCAACCTCGTGGACATCTTTAATGCAAACATCGATGTGAGAATTCTTGCGACATTAATTTTCTGCAATGATGTGTTTTGTGAAGCAAATTCCATTAAGCCATTTTAATCTGGGGTTTAATTTTCTATACAGCTCAACTAAACCATTTCCATTTTTCCATTAAAATGTTTATTTGTCCTAAAATTATTTTCATGGGATCAATTATTTTCTTTTTAAACTTCACAACAAACATTTGACTCATCAATCTCTTTTTTTTAAATCCCAACTTCTTGCTGATTATGACTTTGAGGGTTTTGCTTGTTCTATGTATTTGATCCTTTTGTGGCCATTCTTTCTATCAAGTGCAAATCTCCTGGATCAAATTTTGAAGATCTGAATTTTGTCAGTAATATCTTGTTTTTTTTTTTTCCTGTCATTTTTCAGCCCATTTTACATTCTAGTCATTTTAGCCCCATTAATTTTACTAGTTGCTGATTATTTTTACCAGTAATATGTGGTAGAAATAGTCACCAGAATGCAAGCTCTGTACAGGCAGGACTTCTGTCCTTAGTTATTTATTTTTGCTGCCTTGTCCTTGAGACATAGAATAGTGTCTGGTCATAACTGAATCAATGACCAATGGTTTGTCTGCATTTATCAATAAGAAAATTGTGAGCAACTTAAAGAGACAGAAATAAGTGGAAATAGGAGGGAAAGTGGAGGACAAGAGAGAAAAGATGGAGAGGACACAGACACACATGCACCTATGTACACACACAGACCTGCACACACAAATGCACATACACACATGCGCATATGTACACACTGACACGCACATGCACACATATGCACACATGTACCCACACAAGCATGCACATGCAGACACACATATACATGCAGACACACATGTGCATACAGACACGGAGCCACAAATATACACAAACATGTACGCATACACATGCACACACACACTTAGCCACACATGTGCAAACACACACGCACACACGCATGCATATGAAGGCACATACACACATGAACATGCATGCACATACACATATACAGAAACACCCATAAGTATGCACACACGGTCGTGCACATACAGAGACATATACACATGCACACAGACAGCTCCACATATACATATGCACAAATGAATGCACACACAACACATGTGTACAAACATACATATGAACACAAACACACATGTAGATACATATACAAGCACATACACATATATATGAAAACTCATGTACATATGCACACACATGTACACACACAGTCTACAGGCTTATTGATGGCTTAACTCTTTAATGCAGGGTAGAGTGAAATGTCCCTGGTGCAAGACCAATGGAATAAAAATTGCAGGATCAAATGGCATGCTTAACACACTCCTCTTTGTGTTACCAATGTCTCCATTTTACAATTGGTGCTTAAGCAAATGCATATTGAGTTGAATTGAATATTGGAAAGCCAATTGCTACCTTTGAATGAATCTATTCAAAAATCATACTTGATTCTCTCTCTGGGGCAGACCCTGTGACATGCACCGGGTATTGGAGATGAAGAGTGGTTGGCCCTTTTTTTTGGAAAGCTCCCAGTGCTGTGGGGGAGATAGCTATTGAAGCTGAGCAATGGAAATGCACTTGGTGAGTGCTGTGCTGTGGAAACCCTCACGGAGCGGGGGGAGCTCCGGGGGGCAGTCTCGCGCTGAATGATTGAGTGTAGTGGGAGCTGTTTAAATTCTGAGTCACCAGACATTTCTGCTGGATTCCTTGTGGTGTGTTTGTTAACCAAGTATGAAGTAATAATAATAAACACTTCAGGGGAGTGGAGAGGTATTGAAAGACAGAAGAGGGCTGGAGTTGAGGTTGGAAGATCTGTAGTCAGAGCCCTGGGCTGCCCATTCAACCTGCACAGATGGAAGTTAGCTGCTTTACTCCTCGAAGCTCAACATCCCATTCTATAAAAAAAGGAACAAAAACATCCAGCTCATAGGTTTGCTCTGAGGGCTCAATGAGAATAGGGGTTGAGCAGGGGCCAAAATACCACTGCTTAGCTGGTTGTTTTATCATTCAGAAGAGGCTGCAAGGATTGGAGGTTTGTTCTTAGATTAGTCAGTATTTACTGAAATAACAATGTGTGACAACCACGCTCCAAATCTTGTGGCTTAATACCTCAAACATTATTTTTCTCTCTCACATGTCTGTAGGTTGGTTGGAGTTTGGCAGATCTAGGCTGGATTCAGCTGGCTCTGTCTCCAGATGAGGGGTTGGATCCAGGTCTTCTCTGTTTGTCACCTTGTTCTCCTGGGGCCAGTGGTTACCTGGAATTTTAATCTAATGGTGCTAGTGGAAGCATAAGAGGGCAAGCCAGCCATTTGAACACTTTTAAGGCTTAACATCCTTTTGGCTGAAGCCAGTCACAAGGCCAAAGCCAACTTCAATAGACAGGAAAACTCCACCTACTTTAGTGCTGGGTACCACGGAAGGGATGGAGGAAATGTATAATCTCATTAGGGAAGGAGGGGTAACACAAATCTAACCTTCTATAGCCCTCAAGACAGGGTGAGTAATGGTTAGGAGCCAGAGGTTGACAGACTGCGTTTCAATTCCTCAAATTTTTTCTGCTTAGCCATGAGACTTCAGGTAACTCTACATCTCTGAGCCTCAGTTTCCTCACCTGTAAAATGGGCAAAATAATAGTATCCATCTCACAGGATTTTGGTGAGGACTACCTGATTTATGACAATAGCTTTGCAACTGGTCCCCTTGTTTTACCTTGAGCCCTTGGTAATCTCTTCTCTACAGATTAGCCAGAGATAGCGTTTCAGTACAAAAGTCATCGTAATGACAGAAAACAGATTGCTGATTGCCAGGGGCAGGGAAGGCAGGGGGCAATGGGAAGTGACTGCTAATAGGTATGGAGTTTCTTTTTCAGGGATGAAAATGTTCGAAAATTGATTGTGGTGATGGTTGTGCCACTCTGTGAAAATATGATGTATGAAGATTTGTCTGCTGGGAACCTTCTTCCTCTAGATATTTGTCCCCACCCTTGGTCTTTGCTTAAATATGTGTGACGAGGCTTTTCTGGACCACCCTATTTAATACCATGCATTTCTCACTGCTGAGCCCTCTCTCGATACATTGTCTTTTAGTAATGGTAACAATTTGATACATTTTATATACTTAAAGTATACTTAGTTACTATGTTTAGTATCTGTTCCCTCCACATCCTTCTCTCCTTCCTTGAAATACACCAGGAAAATGTAACCTCCAGGAAGGCAAGAATATTTATCCGCTTGGTTCCTGCTGAACCCCCAGACACTGGTACACAGTGAGCCCTCCCTAAATATTTGTGGGATGAACGATGTAAACTATAATGCTTAGTAAGCACTCGGGGCCTGGCGTGTACAAGGAGCATAGTCAATGTTAGCTTTTATCATCATTGTTTCCTTCACATTAGCTACTTAATTACCAAACTTTCTGTCTGCTGGTGACTCTGCCTTTGAGCCAAACATTCTGCATCCCCCCCGCACCCCACAGAGTCCCTGCTTGCACACGTGTATAGGACAGACTCCCAAGGTGTCTGTGGACTCAATGCCTCAGCGCCAGGTTCTTCCCTGCCAGGCATCCCGAGCCATGACATTTATAAATCGCTGGGCTCTTAATCTCCTGCTGATCCATGGAGAGGAGTATCGGTTTGTTGTTAAACGCATTGCCCCACTTTGAACAAAGGAATGAAGAGATAGCCAAGCAGCGACATAGTCTCCATCCTAAGGAGGAGAGGACAGGGCTTCAGGCATGTGAACTGACTTGCCCCATGTCACCTAGCTGGCGAGGGGTGAAATTACTACCCCTAGAGCACACATCTTTGGGGTTCTGGTCCTTGTACTGCATTCCTCCGTTTTGGTGCAGATCTGCTTGTTTAAAGGGGCAGATCTGTGTGTTTAAAGACCTCTTCCTTACACGGAGCTCAAGTTTATAAATCCTTTGTATGAATCCTGCCCAATTCCTTGATATCAATCTGTTCTCTTCCACGTCAACCTCTTGAAGACAATGCTCCGGCAACGTTACAGTAATTCCTGCAGAATCAGGCCCGGAAGTCCCTGTTAGCATGCAAATGTGCTACTTTGCAGCATGTTCTGATTGTAATTCGTTGTGCACAGTGTAGAGAATTAAGCCGGGTCCCTTCCACATCAGTCACCATTTAATGGGAATGGCGAGGTTGTGGACGGGCTTGTTAGGGTTGTGAAGAAGGTCTGGGATGCCTTGAGGGGGAGCTTGTGTGTCCTGTAAGACAAGCTTGGCATTTTATAGGCCCACCCTCCGCCCACTGCAGTTATGGGAGCCGTGGAGAATGAGTACGTAGGTGCCAAATGGTGGCTGCAGAAGCCTATGTTTGCAAACCCACCATTTGTGAAAAGACCTGGAGGCAATGTCTTTGTCCATTAGACAATTACATTTGGCAGGATATAAAAAGCCCAGTAAGCTACAAAGGCCAGATCAAACCCAGTCATTGCTGGCTTTTTTTTTTTTTTTTTTTTTTTTAAAGACCAAACCATTTGAAATGAGATTAGAGAACCACGTTTGGGCATACCACGTACTTGGACCAGCGGTAATGCAGAGGCTATGGTCTGTTCCTTGGTTTGCAGAAAACTCTCCATCAGCAGGTAGGAATAAACTCAATAGGAAGGGAGTCCGTTTATCTTCAGTTTAACAGCACTTACTCAGTGCTGGCAGTGGGCTGGGGGTACGGAGTTGAAGAGGTTGATTCTTTCGTTCTCCAGAACTTCACAGCCCAGGATAATGTAAATACTTTCCTACACAACATTTGCAAGTACCAAATGTGTGGAAATCAAACAGTAGCCTTATATGTTATAAAACTATATGTGTGTGTGTATAAAAGGTACTCCCTGAAGAATTACAGATATGACAAGGTTTTTCATTACTCTTGCTTTTTTTGCTTTTGTTTCCCTTAGTTTCTTTTCTTTAAGCTATATTGAGGCATCATTCATGTACTATAGAATGTGCCCATTTTAAATGTCTAATTCAGTGACTATTAATATATTTACAGAGTTGTGCAACCATAACCACAATCTTATTTTAAATAATTTCCACCACCCCAGAAAGAAACCCTGTGCTCATTCCTATCCCAAGCCCTGGGCAACCACTAATCTTTCTGTCTCTATAGATTTTCCTTTTCTGCACATTTTATGTAATGAAATCATACCATATGTGGTTTTTGTGCCTGGTTTCTTTCACTTAGCATAATGTTTTTGCAGTCCATCCATTAGACACACTCAGAAGCAATACTTCCAGCTTCAATACATACTTTAATTTTGTCTTTTCCCTTCACAACTGAAGGCGCAATTAACCGGCCTGAATTCGATGAAGTTAAAGATTCACCGCATGTGGCATCCTTGCTAATTTCAACCTCAGCTGAGATTCGATCCATTCTGGTTAATATTAGTGCTTTGACTTTTCTGTTTTCAGCCACCTTTTTATGAAATAAGAAGAGTGGGATGTAACGAAGTAGCTAAATAAATCATCAGCAGAGACAGTTTCTCGTCGAATTTTCACAACCACTATTAAGAGGAACTTATTATTTTTATTATTGTGTCCATATTACAGATGGAGAAAATGAGGCCCAGAAAGTTTAAAGAAATATGCCTAAGACCATACGATGCGTGCGGGCAGAGCCAGGGTTTGTGTGCGAGGGCTCTGTTGACGCCACTGCCTGCTCCAACAGTTACTGTACATGTGGATGCAGAAAACACGAGATGGGTGCAAAGTGGATGGTGCAGAATTCACTCTCTCTGGGCAGTGGAAAAACGGGAGGGGGGAGATGAAGAAAGGGAGGATTTGGAATTGGGATTTTGAAGGATAACCAGGAATCGAAGGGTGGGCATGTAAGGGTGGGAAAAGCGCTCAGGCAGAGAGAACTGCCTGAGCAAAGGCAGGGAGGTGTGAGGCAGCAAAGTGTGAGTCTGGGATTACGGGTAGATATGGCAGGAGGAGGCCATGCATGTGATCAAATCCTGTAGAGGAGCTTCTTCGGGAGGGCAATTGGGAGAAACCAAAGAATTTTTAGTGCAGATGCGACGTGAGTGGAGTTGAGTTTTACAAAGATGAGTTCCAAGTGGGGACAATGGTGCCTTGGATCAAGGTTCGCAATTCTGAGTAGCAAGTGAGGGTCTCAGAAAAGTCCCAGAGCTTCTGACCAAGGTCTCCTGTCCTTAGCAGACAGCCACACAGCGTGGGGGGCTAAGACTTGC
The DNA here is from genome assembly GCA_963574435.1 of Cheirogaleus major. Lineage (NCBI taxonomy): Eukaryota > Metazoa > Chordata > Mammalia > Primates > Cheirogaleidae > Cheirogaleus > Cheirogaleus major. Next base: position 14,879 of record CAUYPO010068765.1, on the reverse strand, counting down.
CAGGGAGACCTTTGGGCTTCCAGAACCCTGCACTGATGAAGAAAGAATGTCAGAGCAGGACTCAGGAGTCTAAGCTCATTTCCTCAACTAGCAAATCCTTCTTGGCACAAAAAAGTGTTTACAGTTTCTCTCCTTAAAAGGGCATTTAGAGCCCTAGAGGTGAGAAGGCAGGTGTACTGAGATGCGACGTTCCTTTCCTTGTAAGAGTTAGGGGGCTTCTCTCTAGTCATCTTATAGTCGGTTTTATTGATGAAGAGGGGTAGAGGGATAAAATAGTCTTGTCTTCTAAAATCTCTGTCCTTTGGCAACAAGAGTGTGAAGATATGTGTCCCAGTAAATGTGGCTTATAAAATAACCCCTTACCTGAGTGTTCTGCTGAGTGAATTACCAGAGTGCTTCCCAGACACTGTGTGACCTCAGGCAAGTTATTTATCTTTTCCAGGCCTCGGTTGCTTAGTCTGTGAAATGGGAATACAAACACCGCCACCACCATGTACTTCTCAGAGGTACTACGGAGATTAGAAGATTTAGTATTAGCAGAGCATTTAGAACAGTGTCTGGAACACAGTAAGCCTCAGAGTGTATGTGCAATAAAAATAAATAGATTTTGCACCATGGCTGGGTCACTTCATGGACAGTGAGTTAAATACCCAGCTGTATGACCTTGGACCACTTGCTCATCCTCTTCCTGTCTCGGCTTCATCAGCTGTGAAATGAGGGCTGAATGGGGTGATCTTTCGATCTCTCAGCATTTTCCCTCACATTTTCTGGTGAAAGAGAGAAGGTTTGTTTATTTGCCGTGGAAATGGAGGATGACGCCGGGACACAGGGAGGCCACACAATTTGCCAGAAGACTGGGATTAAAGCTGGCTCCACGGCAGTGGTTTTCCGCCTTTTCTGCCTACGAGAAACATCAGACAAGTCTCAAAGACACTGATGCCCACTTCCTGCCTCAGAACAACGGGCACAGCATTTCAGGGTGCAGGGCCCGACATCGGCATTTGAAGAAGTCTCCCCAGATGATTCTACTAGCTGCTGGAGTTGCACATTATTGGCCTGGATTAGAATTCAGGTCCTGCCAAGCTCATTATCTCTCAGCCGTAGATGTATGAGGATGGATGGTCCATGGCCTCCTGGCTGGAGTTGCCCAAGAGTTGAGTTTTCCTCTTGGTGGCAGTGCACACTGGGTGCCTACCCGATCGGACAGCATGACCATTCCATCTTACCTTCTTGTGAAATGTGCCTGGTGAGCGGCTGCCCATTCCATAAATGTGGCTCTGAGAGGGGGCGTACGTTTCTCAAGGACCAGTGGTTAGTGGGTGGTGGGACCACATCCATCTGACCCTAAAATAATTTAGCTTCACATCACTCCTCACCACCATGGAAACGGAAGCAGAGTGAGCCCCTTGGGGGCATTGTGCCCTTGACTTGCAGACAGTTCAGGTTTTGTTGGACTTTTGCTTTTGTATCTGCTGACTAATCAGGTGTTACAGAGTGGGTTGCTCCTAGTTTGGGTTAACTTAGTCCCTAGGTCAACATAAGGTAACCCAGGGGTTCAGCATAAAGCAACCCAGGGGTTCTCAAAGCATGGTGCCTGGACCACCAGCAACAGTGTCACCTGGGAATCTGTTAGAAATGCAATTTCTCAGGCTCTGCCCAAGATCTACTGACTCAGAAACTCTGGGAGTGGGGTCTTGCAATCTGCATGGTACAAACCTCCCAGGGGTGACTAATTTTGCTGTAGTCTAGGGATCACAGCCTAAGCCCAGTGCTTCACAGGGCTGCTGCAAATTGTAATCACCTGGGGAGCTTTCAAAACATCCTTATGCCCAGACCAACCAGAATCCTGGAGATAGAGTAGGCTTGGGCATTGATAGCAAAAGAAAGAAACTTCCTTGGGTGCTTTTTAACATGCAAGTAAGGTTGCTCAATTTAGCACAATAGCAACAGTAATGACAAGCCCAGTTAAATTTGAATTTCAGATAAACAACAACTAATTTTTTAGTATAAGTATGTCCCATGCAATATTGGGACATCATCTCCCCATTCCCCTCACTACCCTGCCCCCAGCCTTTGGTAAAAGCCTCAATTGGAAAGGAGGAATAACTTGTGTGTGTGTGTGTGTTTGTGAGAGATCTATTGCATAGCGTGGTGAATATGGTTAATAATAGTGTATCGTGCATTTCAAAATTGCTAAGAAAATAAATTTCAAATGTTCTCACTGCAAAAAATGATAAAACATTTGAAGTGATGGATGTGCTAATTAGCTTCATTTAATTATTCCACATTGTACTCAAAAATCATAACTCACTTTACACCTCATAAATATATACAGCCACAATTTGTCAACTTACAATAAAAATATTTGGAACATATTTTTGTCAAACCTAGGTACAACCTGTGGTGAGAACCACTGAACTTAGGATAAGAAGATTGTACTGCAACTTCAGAGAAATTGAGGTGCAATATAAAATAGGAAAGTTCATGAATCTTAGGCACACAGTTTAATAAATGTTTATTTATCCAAACACGATGTAACTACCACCCAGATATAATAATTTGCTATTCAAATTGTGGTCTGAGGACCAGCAGCATCACTTTGGGAGCTTGTTAGAAACACAGGATCCCAGGCGCCACCCCAGATCTACTGAACTGGAATCTACATTTTAACGAGACCCCCAGGTGAGGTGTGAACATCAAGTTTGAGAAGCTCTGATCTGGTGTAGTTCTAGTTTTTAGAGCTGTGCTGTCCACTATGATAGCCCCACGCGGCTATTTACATTAAAATCAATTAAAGTGAAATACATTTTAAAAGTTAGTACCCCAGCCACATAAGCCGTATTTTGAGTGATCAATAAAATAAATAAATAAATAAATAAATAAATAAATAAATAAAATGGTTATGGATCAAAGAGGCAAAAGTAGCAGCTACTTGGCAGAAATGCCTGAGTCATTTGAAAAAGGTGGAAAAAATTTACAAAAGAAAACCTCCTTTTAAAGCTGGCAAAGTTCCTGGGCGAGCCACGTCACAGCTCTGCTGGCGAAGCACTGCACTGTGCGGAGTGTAAGTGCATATGACATCCACATTATTACCAGATAAATTCATTAGGACGGATGCGATCACAGTGAATACCAAATGAAGCTGCAGTCGCAGGACAATAAATTAAAGTGTTACACAAACCACGCTCACCCGGTGGGATGCCTCCCTCCCGCGCCATCTCTTGCTTGCAGGTGGGGTGGGGTCAGGGGATCATGCAAGGGGTGGCTGCTGAAAGGTCAGAGCGCCTTGTCGTCAGGGGGTCACCACAGCACAGAACCTGGCCGGGGCTTGATGACATTTGGAAACAAAAGGGCCTGGGGAATTTGGATCCTGGCTTCTGGGTCCATAGGGAGGAGGTGAAATTGTCAAGGGCAGTGGTCACCCCTTGCGTTTATGAGGATTTGTTGTTGCAAACATTTTGTGCACATATTTCTCGCATTTGATTGCCAGCGACTTGTAGGGCTGTCGGGAAACATACATCAGAGAAAAGCCCTGAAAGTGCTTTGGGAAAATTCATCCTGTTTTTCTCTGAGTTTCAATCGTGGATGCACCGCTAGGCAGCTCAGACTTCTTGGGCAAAGCACTAGCCTCTCTGAGCCTCAGTTTCCTCATCTGCAAATTTTTTGTCCCAAAGTTTTGGTGGAGTGGAGATAATGCATGCTGGCACACAATAGATGCTTGGCAAGTGGTAGCTGACTATCTTTAGCCTCCACACATTTCCTACTATGTGGCAGGAGAAATGCTAAGCTGCACGAGACATGTTCTCATCATGCGCTGAAAGCGTTCTTGCATGATTCTTAGCAGCATTCAGTGATAAGTGTTTGCAGAGTGCTGTGGGAACACGGAGATGCACGTTCTCCTGGGGAAGCCTTCATGAGGAGGTGTCATTTGAGCTGGGTTGTGAAGGAAGAGGTGGAGTTCACTAGGAAGGCCTGGGGAAGGGTGTTGCAGAGAGAAGGGGAATAGCATTTGGGAGGGTACAGAGGAAAGAGCAAGCCACCTGGGACTAGAAGACTTTAGGATGTCTGGTGGACTGGAGCAGGGCGTGCATGTCCTGTCTGGGAATGGGGAGGATGGGAGATGAGGCCAGAGAAGAAGGTGGAGGCTATGAGTCAGGGTGAGACTTCTGCATCAGGCAAAAGAATGTGCCCCATCCTTTACTGATAAGGGACTGTGTTGGTTCTATCACAGTATAGCAAATTACCCCCAAACTTAGCAGCTTCAAATATCAGTAAACCTTTATTATCTCATAGTTTCTGTGGGTCAGGAATTTGGGAGCGACTCAGTGGGTGGTTTTGGCTCAAGGTCTCTCACGAAGCTGCAGTCAAGGGTTGGCAGGGACTGCGTCATCTGAAGGCTCGACAGGGGCTAGAGGAGCCACTTCCAAGGTGCCTTCCTCACATGGCTGGCAAATTAGTGACTGCTGGTGGCTGGAGGTTTCTTATCACATGGACCTTCCCAGAGGCCAGCTTGGGTGTCCTTGTGACGTGGTGTCTGGCTTCCCCCAGAGCAAGTGATGTGAGAGAGAGCAAGGCAGAAGCCGCAGTGTCTTTTCTGTCCTAGCACCAGAAGTCACACTCATTTCTGCAATGGCCTGTTGGTTACACGAGTTAGCCTAGTCTATGTGGGAGGGAGCTACACAGAGTGGGACTACCAGGAGAAGAGAATCGCCGGGTCATCTTTGGGACTGCATACTTTTCCTGCAAGATGAGGGATCCCATCACTGGCACCTCTTTTCTAATGAGGAGACTGAGGCACGAGGTTGAGGGACTTACCCAGGGAGCGTGCCACGAGATGCTGGCAGTGTTGGTACCCTGTGCCTTCTCAGGAGCTCTTTATTCCATTCAAACAATTTCATTAGGGTTTCTGAAGGTATCACTGCAATAGTGGAGAACTCTGAATCCCCTGCATGGAATTTTGGGAAATTCATACTCAGAGCACAAGCCAAACCTGAGAGAAGTTGTCCAACTCCCCAGCCAGGACACATTGCTCGGGCAAAGGCGTAATGTTGTTAGGAGGGAGGCTGGTCTGTCGACTCATGTTGTATTATTAAAGGCTAATTTGTTAATGTTGTATTCAAAAAGTTTGTGATTAAACTAAAAAAAAAAGAGCTTTGTTTTTATATAGAGATAGAAGGATGAATAGAAGGACGGGTGGATGAATAAGTAGACAGACAGATAGACACATACATAAATAGGTATGGATGCCGGCATAAGGCTACCAGCTTCTTTTTGGGAAGGACTGTCCTTTACTTTGAAGCTATGCTCTTTCTGAATAATACTTTTTAAAAAAACAGCCTCAAACAGGCCCCCAAACCTCGGTGTCATCCTTGACTTCTCTATTTTTCTTATGCCCCATACTTTGTCTGTCAGCTCTGTCTTCAAAATACACCTAGAACGTGGCCACTTCCCGCCACCTCCATCGCGGCCCCGGGGCCAGGCCACTGCCATCCCCACCTGGGTGATCGCTGGGGCCACCTACGTCCTCTGCCCAGCCTCCACTCTGGCCTCCCTAAAGTCTCGGCTCTGCAAGCTGCCGGAGGGGTCGTGTGAACATGTGAATGGATCCCGCTGCTGCTGTGCACGGACTCTTCCAGGGGCTCCCGGCTCAGAGTAACACGCAAAGCCCCACAGTGGTCCGGCTGGCCTCGCGAAGCCCCATCCCTGCCATCTCCCTGGCTCTGCCTCCTGCTGTCCCCTCCCCACTCACTCGCTCTGGACTCTCTGGCCTCCTGGCCGGTCCTCACCCTCTCAGGGAAATCTTCTCTGGCCACACTGGCTAAACCCCTCACCCTCCAACTGTGTTTTATTCATGGCTATAAGCCCTAGCGTCTGGGAGAATGCCCACGTGTAGAGTAAGCCCTCAACACTGATATGTTGCATAAATGAACAATTAATAATAGGCAAGACCTTTACATTCATCATCTCATTTAATCCAGCAAGGTGGGTATGATTTATTACTATTAATAGCTCCATTTTACAGATGGGGAAACTAAGTCTGGAGAGGTTAATGGTTGACCACGGCAAAGCTGGGATTTGAGCCCACATGTGTCTGTCTCCGAGGCCCATGTGCTCTTTGCCTCTCACCACCCCATGCAGGCCTCCGGGACGTGTATCTTCCTGCCCAGAGATGGTAGGGCCGCCAGCGTGGCAACTTCAACTGCTGTTTTTTTTCCACCAAATTGACCGAGTCTTCAGAGAGATGACATTTAGAGGCGGTGGGAAGTGCAGAAAGCTTGTGTATTCATTTTGCCTTTCCTCTTTTTTAATTTTCTAGTATTGCTTTTCTTTTTGGAAAGTCTCACCAGGCCCCCAGCCATGGCATTCTCCCCCAACCGTGCGTACCCTGAGCATGCTTGTAGAAACCTTGTTGGCCAGACTGTCAGCCCCAGCTGCCCCGGGTGCTCTGGGAGAGGGCTGCTTCTGTCAGTGCTGCCTGGAGGTGACAGAGCCATGCAGAGTCTCTCTAGACAGTAGACTAAACATAACTGAGCTGCCATTTTCTTCATTTTCCCTTTAAAGACAACATGATCATATTGCAGAAAGAATTGTGAATGGAGGGGAAAAGGCATTTGTAAAGCTGCCAGGGGTCCCAGCAGCCGCGTTGAACCCTAAGTATCCTCCACGTTATCAAAGCCTTTCCCTGGGACAGGACTTGGTGAGACTTTGCTTGATGAGTGTCAGGGATGGAGACAGAAGTAAAAGACACGCACATGCGCTCCTGCCTAAACACTCACTTTATACTTTCTACAGTTAGGAAGAGATGCATAGAAAGGTGACCACAAGGTAAGAAATTCTCCAGGAAACCAGAGGAGCAAGGTGATGCTGGGAAAGCAAGGAGAGTGTCAGAGCCAAGACCTCGGGTGCTCAGGGGCGTGGTATTGTCCCTGCGCCACAGCATGTTGGAAAAGGCGGTACAGATTGTAGAGTGGGGGTGGGGGGGCCCCCAAGACACAGGGAAGCAAAACTCTCCCAGGGTAGGGGCTGTCCGTCTTGGTTTCACCGTAGCTCCACCTCCTGGGACAGTGCCTGGTCCACGGGAGGCACCATTTAAATGTGTGTTAAGTGAATGATGAACGCACTGTTCTTTTTTGTTTTACTGCTTTTTACGAGCTCGTCATGATTGGCCTCTAGAGCTTTTTCTCTTGCTCCTTCTGAATGTCAGGATAGGATGGCCCAGGACTGGAGGATGTAGGGCTGGAAGGTGCTAGAAAGAGTGGAAACGTGTCACTCCAGAAGCATCGTTGGGGTCAGGAGCATGCTGGGGCATTTATGATGCAAGGAGGCGGCAGCCGATCACACCACCCGGCTTTGCCGAGAGAGATGAGGACAGGCTGCTCCAGAGGCTGCAGACTGCAGCTCCATGCAGGGAATTTGGCCTGCAGATATTTTGTTTGGGCCACCATTTTATTAATGTTATTTTAAATTCTTTACCGACACTTAAAAACTGGGAGAAATCTAGATTTCTGGCTTCTTTTGAAAATTTAGAGGCTCCAGCAGCCCCGGGCCAGAACCCCCAGGGGAGCTACCTGGCCCTTGCAGAGTAGCCTCGACCCCTGCAGACAGGCAGGGCACACCCTGCGACCTGTCTCGACCTCTCTCCAAATGGCTTTGCCCATTGCTATTGCCAACCTGGCCCCTGTGGACATCTGAGTTTGAGACCCCCGTGTTATTCCTCCGCGTCTGTGTCCGCCCCCTCGGCTCCTATGGCAGGTGTGTGCTCTGGACTCCTTCACTCAGTGGTATCGGCACCTCGGCGAGTCTGTTTCTCAGCATCTCCTGGTGATCTCGCTATACCCCACCCAGCTCCTTTCACAATGGTGCCTCTTGTATTTCTGACGGTATCTGATACCTTTCATCTGCCCATTGTGGCAGTCACAGCTGGATTTTGCCCAACAAGCATTCCCTCATCTTTTTTTTTTGGCTAAGGAAGAGGCGATGTGTCTGTCCTTGGGGAATGCATCGTAATTGGTCAAAGTTATCTGTGGGAAGCCCATTTCCTTTTGCCTGGAACCGGTTTAGGGTGGATATATGACTCAGTTCTGGCCACTGACATCCAAGGAGATGTCTGCTAGGAGTTTCCAGCAAACATTTTCCTCCCTCATTAGAAAAAAAAAAGGTTCCTTCCTTTTGGAAGGCTGTCATGTGGAGATGTGCTGTTTGGAGTTGTGGCAGCCGTCTTGTGATCATGAGGTGAGACCTTATTTCACACTGAGAATAACAGGATGGGATGATACTGGGACACTCATTACTGAGCTACTCAGCCAAATCTAGGTCTGTCTGTTATTATGGATTTCTTATTTCATAAGCCACAAGTGTATTCATGGTTTATGATAGTGTTGGGTTGTTTTTTAAAAAATTAATTACAGGCAAATACATTTCTAAGCAATACATTTTCCTCTGAGGATTATAAACTCCATGAAGGCAAGACTGTATCTGCTTGTTCACTGGCATGTAGGCAAGGCTGAGCACAGCACCTAACATATAGCTGGCACTCTGTAAATATTTGTTTAATGGATGAATGAATCCATCTCGACATTTCAAACTAAGTATGAAGAAAGCAGAGACATCGAATTTATGTGCTCTAGTCCAAGTATATAATGTCTTTAAACACAATTCAGGTGAGTTAGTAACATGAGGTGGGTAATACATCTGATCCTATTTTACAGGTAAGGATCCTGGAACTTAGGGTAAATGATTTGCTTATATCCACAGCTGGGAAATAGTGAAGTCTGTATTTGAACCCAGGCAGAGTCCAGAATTTGTGTTCTGTGGATGCTGGTCCATGTGCTGAACTCTACTGCCTGCCATCCTCAAGGGAAGGTGTAAGGTCTGCAGCAAATGAGATTACTCCTACAGGTTTTGCCTTGCAAAATACAACGGATGACAGAACTACCCAGCAGAATTCGGTTCCCCCGAGCCCTGATTCACCAGATGCTATTTTTGTGCCATTTATGAGTGCAGCTACAAAAATTGGCATCATGGAACCCGACAGCTAGAAGGAAACGTTGGCATTCATCCCTTTTAGCTGCCAGCTTCTGAGCCCCTGCTGTGGTGGCCAGAACGTGGACCTTGGAGTCTCACTGGCTTGATTTCAAATTCTAGCTCTGCCACTCATGAGCTGCGGGACCTTGGACATACGACGTCAGCCCTCCAAGCCTTGGTTTCATCTCTGTAAAAGGCAGGTAGTTATAATGATATAAAACTTGGAAAGTGCTTTGCACAATACCTAGCACATAGTAGGCACTAAACAAATGTTAGTTTCTGTCTCCTCTGCTCTTCCATCTCGGTTCTGAAGTCAACTGTAAGTACATTTTTATGTGTATAAAAATTATTTCATTTTGCATATAAGGCAGATGTTAAAGGGATGTGGAAAATTCTATTGAAGATTTCATAACCCTCATTTCTAGGTCTTGTGCCAGAGAAGTAAACCTCAGTTCATCCCACTATAAAAGAGAAAGAACCTTCCATCTAATGCACAGTAAAGTTGAGATCGTCTATGACTTAATTAAAAGCTGCAGAGTATTTCTCCTACCTGCAGATGAATGACATTTAAATAGAAACTGGTGTTCAGCTATTTTATTACCTGGTTAAGTAATATGCCCCCAAATAGCAGGCCCTAGTAATTACTGTACGGTTTTCTTAAATACCCTATTTACTGATTATCTTATAACCAGATGATACACATACATAATTTTATATGTATGGATAAGAGCTCTTTCCCGACACCTTGAACATCTAATTTATGCAATGCAAAATCAGATAATTGCAGAGAAACAGTTGTCATCTGGCATGTGAGATCTCTAGGTAAATAGCATAATTATGGATATCTGTTTGGAATCAATAGAAGGTGGGTGTATGATGCTTATCAGTTACCTTTCCTTCATCTTTTCACTTTTCAAAGTGAAATTCAAATTTACAATAAAGAAATTCTACTCATGACAACTCTCATCAAATGTCCATGGCCTTGCTTTCAAAACCTGATATTCTTGGAGCTTGTGGGTACAGATAAGATGTTTAACTAAGGTAGCTATTTTTAAAAAGACTGTCTAGCACGTTTTTGCATCTCCCTTCTTCTGATAACAGATCTGGCCAATGACATTGGCCTCTGACCTAAGTCTGGCCAATCACTGAACTCTATTTCTCAGGCATCAGTAATTGGCTCCATGAGTGGGCATGTAACCTTAGCAGAGCCAATTAGTGTTCGTCTCTGGAGTTGATACATAGATGCTGTGGGAAAGATACTCTTGCTTTTGGCTGGAAGTACAAAGGAGGATGTAAAGTTGGAGGTGTGGAGCGCTATCTTTGTTTCTGTCATGTAGAAAAAATCTGTTTATAATGGAAGGTATGAAGTGAAGGAGAGAAAAGGAGGTGAGAAATTGATGGGGAAGACAGAGAATCAGAGAGCAAGGGAGGAGAGGAAGAGAGAGAGAAAGAAGAGAAGAGAGAGAAGAGAGAAAGAGAGAGAGAGATGTTTTGGTAGTGTGAAGACCCAGTTCCATTTCTTGGGGACATCATTCCTGTAACCAGTCTTCCAATTCTATGTACTCCCTCAGTATCCTTTCAAAACCATGTGAGCCAATACATTCCATTCCCTGTAGGATGGTTTGTGTTCAGTTCTTGTTCTGTTTCCTGCAACAAAAAGAAAGTCTGATTGTCTCTCACCAATTTCCCTGTACATTTTGAAGGTGAATGGACACTCCCTCCCACACTGCTCTCTGGGAGAGATGTGTTCTGAGCCCAGAAACTCAAGAGATCTTTGTGTGGCCTGGGACAAGGCAGAATTAGTGGCTTTTTACTTATTTTCCTGGGTGTTCAGCTCCTCTCCGGCTGGGAGGAAGATGAAAGGACAGAATGTTACGCCTGGTCAGAGTTTGGTAAGGGCATTTCATGTAAGTCTTGCTGGATGTATCAGGGACTCCACACATATTCCTACTCTTTTACTCAGTAACTTTATATCTTGGTCACTATCCTGAAAATAGCACTAGATGGAGCAAAGATTTGCTCATAAAGATGCATAGCAAGGCTCTATCACAATGGGCAATGGGAAACAACTGAGGGCCCCACAATCTGGACAAAATTAGATTAATTAGGGTTGTTCTACATATAGCACTTAACTTGTCCCGTGAAAAGTTTAAAATGATGTTGCCAATATTTATGCTCGAGTAGCGAATGAAAAATTGGGAAAGATACTCTGTCAATTATGTAAAGAGTCCTAAGTACAAAGACTGAAATAAAATATGTTATTATTTGATTATAACTGGGTGGTAGGAAAGTAGGACATATTTATTCTTATTTCCTTATACTTTTCTTTGTCTTTTAAATTTTCTATAATGATGATGTATTACTTTTATAATCAGAAAAATGAAATAGAACAAAATATAATAAAGTAAAATGAATCTTGGCTTGACCACACTCTACCTCCCTTTGGTGGAGCAAAGACATTTGATTGCTTGTACTTTTAGCTTGGGCATGGAGTCTAGGAAACCACATATCCTCTGTGACCTTTTAGCAAGCTCCCGAAGTTTCTTTTCCTGGGCATTTTGCCTGTAAAATGGAGATATTAATTCCCGCACGTTTACTACTGAAAAATGTAAGGAGGGTGAAAAGGACCATAGATGGAATATTGGGTATGAATTGATTAAACAGTAGTTTCAGGAGCTATTTTACTGGAGGCGGGGCGGGGTGGGGGTTGTCTACAGTGTCGCACAGGAAGTTCCTTGGACTGAGCAGTAGGGGACTTGTTTCCAGGACGGACTCTATGTAGGATGCCAACATGGTTTAAAATAGCCCTCTATTCCTACAGTATGCAGGATGCTGACTTCACAGAGAGGACATGAGTTGAAGACAGAGGGTCAGAGGGTTCAGGCATATGTGTGTGCACGTGTGTGTGTGTGTGTGTGTGTGTGTGTGAGAGAGAGAGAGAGAGAGAGAAAGTTGTAGCATCATAGAACCACTCCCAGCCTGCTCACTCATTTAGTCTCTCATTCATTCAGCAAACACTAACTAAAACATCCATTATGTACTAGGACTGTGCTTGGTATTTGGTTACAGATGAAGAAAACAGCCGACATTTTGCAGGGCTTATGGGTGCAGAAAGCTTCTGTAGAAATCCATTGATTAGACCAGTGCTGCCCAATAGCAACATAAAGCGAGCCACAAATGCAAGCCACAAATATAATTTTGTATAATTATGGAATTTATAGAATTGTATAAATTTATGTAATTTAAAATTTTCTTAGGAGTAACATTAAAAAAGTAAAAGAAACAAGTCAAATAAACTTAATATTTAATTTTATATTTAACCTAATATATCCAAAATATTAACACTATCACATGTAATGGTTTCCGAACTAAAAACATTGTCAATGTGGTATATTTTATATTTTTGTAGTTTTTTTTTTTAAAAAAATAGGCTTTATTTTTTAGAGTAGTTTTAGGTTCACAGCAAAATTGAGCAGAAGGCACAGAGATATCCCATCTACCCCCACCTCAAACTCACATGCATACCGCCCCCTCCCCGTCAGCATCTTGCACCAGAGTGATACATTTATTACAATCTATGAACCTACATTGACATGTCATTGTCCTCCAAGTCCATGGTTGACATTTGCCCACTTCCTGGCTGTGTGGGCAAATCACATCACCTCTTAGAGCATCTGTTTTCTTTTGTGCAGAACTGATATAATAATACTGTGGTAGGTCAAGTTCCCCAGGAAACAGACTTGGAGGTGGAGGTTTACTGGGGAGTGTTCTAGAGCTTAGTGCTTGCTGGGCGTGAGGGAGGTGGGAGCCAGTGGAGGGAGGAGTTGACCTGTTAATACCATCAGCTTCCAGGAGCTGGAATGACTCTGTAAAGAGCTGCCCCATCTGGAGGGAGAGGGCTGGGCCAGTCACTAGTGGTGGCTGCCCGCAGGGAGGAAACCTTGGTATAGGCAGTTTCCTTCTATCCAGTGGGTTTAACCCCCAGGGAAGAACTTGGCTGAGTTGTCAGCCAAGGATACTTCCAGAAAGTGGAGGAATGAGTGCTTCAGTCCTGAAGGGGAGCTCTGGGCAGCACCCCATGGCACCCACCACAAATACCAACCTGTAGGGAAATTAGCAGGGTTAAATTGGACAAAGTACACCAAGTGATTGGCACAGTGTGGCACACTGTAGCCTCTCAATAAATGGTTTGATGACATTGTTCTTATTATCATGATTATTCTGGTATCATGAATATTTTTGAAGATGCTAATGGATAAAGGGGGCAACAAATGAATTCCAAGCAGCCTTAAGGTCTAGGAAATTCGGAAGAAATAATAATCCTCAGAGAGCTCCGTGGCTCTGAAAAAGCCTCTAATCTCAGAGGTGCTGACAGTGGATTTGGGTCCTGAGAAAGCTGCCAAGTCTGCAAACAAAGGGACCAGTGTTGCTTTTGAAGGGGACAGCCAGAAGGAAGCAAGGGTTCCAACAAAGCCCTGTTGCATTTCAACGATCCCTGGTTTACGGTTCTCCAGGGCCAAGGGCAGGCCTGCAGATACCAGAATGTGCTGTTTTGTGTTCCTTGTGGCAGTTTTGTTTTGCATTCTGCATTCTCATGAGGCTGGATGCTGCATATAACTTCCTAATTATTTCCAGCATGAGCTCTAGAGCAAAGGTCTGTGCTGAGTGCTTTGAATTTAAACATGACACCTGGAAGCCCCTGTGACAGGCCTTGTTTCTCACCCTTTGCCCTATGGGGACAGCCTTTGATTTCTTCCTGGAAAAAGTGCTCAGTCAGCAGGATATGCTGCTGGAGATACCAAGAAATCTATTAAAGCCACTGGGAGTTTCTTCCTGAAGTGGCGCGGCCTTTCCTTCTCTCCTGGGAGCTGCAAGAGGGCTGGCCTAGAGCGTGCACTTGTCAGCCAGGGGGATGTGGGGCCAAGTGTGGGCTCCAGGAGGACACAACCTGCTGGTTTAGTTTGTCATTGTATCCCCAGAATTGGTCATGGGGCTTAGTGCATAATCGAAGCTCAGTGAATATTTGTTTATTGGATGAGTGAGTGAGTTCCTCCCCAGAAGCTGCTGGAAGGCCAGAACTTCTGATTTTTGGGGCCCAGAAAGGCAAGCATGTTGTCAAGCACAGAGACATGGCTGTCCATGGGTTACCTCAAGGTGCTTCACTTCCCCTGAGCCCTGGGACTCCTGGGGAGTTGGGGTGTTCTATGTGGTCTCTCCTGTCTGTGAGTTCTACAGGGATGGACAGCGTGCGATGTTCATTCATGCGCCAGTGCCTTTGCCCATACCAATCCCTCTGCCTGCTCTCTGTTTCTTCCTCCTCACTCCTTCTCCCTTAGATGAGTACGGATCACCCTTGGGAACTCAGTGCAGAGTTGCTCCTTGAGGGAAAGCTCCCTGGACTCTGTGGTCTAGCCTGGCCTCCCACAACTCCTGGCCCTTCCAATAGCACTTCTGGAGAGGTTGAGTCGCCTTGCTGAAGAGTCTGGGGTCAGGGGATGCAGCAATGCAGGTGGCCCATGGGTCACGCTTTCAGGAACTCAGTATCATACCACAAGCAATTTTTAAACATCCTTCTCTCTTGCTCACATTCTCTGAACTTAAAGAGTGAGTAGATGTTTTATTTTATTTTATTTTTTTGTGACTATTGTAAATGAAATTGCTTTTCTGATTTATTTCTCAGCTAGTTTGTTACTGGTGTATAGAAATGGTACCAATTTTTTTTTTTTTTGAGACAGAGTCTCACTTTGTTGCCCAGGCTAGAGTGAGTGCCGTGGCGTCAGCCTAGCTCACAGCAACCTCAAACTCCTGGGCTCAAGCGATCCTTCTGCCTCAGCCTCCCGAGTAGCTGGGACTAC
>CAUYPO010068764.1:0-16894 GCA_963574435.1 Cheirogaleus major | reverse complement strand
AGAAGGCTGTTGTATTCCTGGGGAGGGTGGGCTTCCTTTTTCAGTGCGTGTGTTTGTTTGGCCTTTGCATATTCAGCACTTGCTTCTAATTGGCCTTGGTGTTTTGCACAGTAAACTAAATCACCTAGACAAATTTAGTTACAAATGAGCTTGCAAAGTTCAAAGGCATGCCAAGATATTTTCTGGACCTCCAGCCTGTACCACATTCAGACATTATAGGGATCCATCATTCAATCTGTTGGTCTTAAAACTAAGGTAAAACACTATGGCTATAGAATAATTTCCTACAAATAATCTGCACATATGTCAGTGATATCTTGAGGCTAACAAAAATGAAATGAAAGCTTTCACTCATACCTACAGTTTGGGAGGCCAACAGCAGAGGATTCCTTGAAGTCAGGAGTTGGATTCCAGCCTGGGCAACATAGCAAGACCCCATCTCTACAGAAGATGCTTAAATTAGCCAGGCGTGGTTGTAGTCCCAGCTACTCTACTCCGGAGGCTGAGGCAGGAGGATCACCTGAGCCCAGGAGTTTGAGGCTGCAGTGAGTTTTGATTATGCCAGGGCACTCCAGCCTGGGTGACAGAGCGAGACCTTGTCTCTGTTTAAGAAAAACAAACAAACAAAACAAGATAAAACCTTCAGGATTCAAAGATTGCCTTGGTACAAAATATTGTGTACAAAGCTAGCTGCTGAAAGGTTTACCTCTCTGGAGCTTTATGTTCCCCATCTTACAATTCCGCTTGTTTCTTTAGCTTGTCTAAACAGCTATTCTGGCATGCTATTCAAGTAAAAAACTTAAAAACCAGCAGATACAAAAAAATCATGTTGAACTTCATGCTGTTTCTTAAAAACAAAAGATGAAATTCCCATGGAAAGACAACCTCTCTGCACTGAGGAATGGCAACATTCTTAGCTTCAAGGACAAAGAATTGAGTCTAAGAAAATGCTGCAGAGAACTTGCTAGATTCTTATCTTTTGGTCCTCTTCACCTACTTTAATCAAATTTTCACAGTTAACTATTCTTTTTCCAAACCAGTATATTGGTAACTGCTTCAAAATACTTTACCCAAAATTTGGTTCACAACCTTTATAAGATTGCCTACTTAAAAAAACCAAATTCTTAATGTTTAGCCTTATCCCATTTTGTCAGAAAGATATTTTGGATACAACTTTTTTTATAAACTGGTACTTCATAAGTTTTACTCTCTCATGACTAAAATTCTAAAATAAAAGCTGTAAGATCTTTGTGTGTATGTATATGTGTATGTGTCTTGATGCGTTTATGTGTATGCACCTGTATTATGTATTCTGTTGTCCCTACATATAATAATAAAATCCAGTGTAGTCAGCCAGAAATCCCTTAAAAAATGTTATTCCAGGCCAGGCACGATAGCTCACGTCTATAATCCCAGCACTCTGGGAGCCTGAAGCAGGAGGATCCCTTCAAGTCAGGAGTTCGAGACCAGCCTGAACAAGAGCAAGACCCCGTCTCTACTAAAGGAAAAATATAGAAAAAATTAGCCAGGTGTGGTGACGCACATCTGTAGTCCCAGCTACTGGGAGGCTGAGGCAGGAGGATCACTTGAGCCCAGGAGTTTGAGGTTGCTGTCAGCTGGGCTGACGCCACAGCGCTGTAGCCCGGGCAATAGAGGGAGACTCTTGTCTAAAAAAAAAAAAAAAATTGTCAACATACATTTTTGCCTCGATTTACTGAGATAGTTTATATTTAATTCTACTAGATGGTTTAAGGTCAAACACTATAAATTTAGCTTAAAACAAAATGATCTTTGTTTTGCAATTCTTTCATAAATAAGATTAATATTATTGATTTAATGCAAGCAGCTAGCTGTGTTTTCTGAGTTGTTGGTAAGGTACCCATGTTTTTAACTTTAACGTTGGTATCTAGGGAAACATTTGATCTTAACAGGCTATGAAATTGGTTAATTAGAAAAACTTGAATTAATGACTAGCTCTGTCTAATATCTTAATTTTCATAAGTAACCTAGGTGTAACTGTTAAAATAAATAAAACGAATGAGGTAATTATAAATAAAATAAACATTCACTGAAAGATGGCCTTACTAATAACCTAACAGAGGAAAATTATCAGACAGAAAGTAAGAGGAATAAACCCCCAACACATAATTGCCCCTTTGAGGGAAAACTCACAGCACAACCGCCCTTTGTTTCGTTTCATGCAACACCTGGGTTGTCTTTCAGCCTAACCTGCTGTCTGTAAGAGTTCATTTAGCAGCCTGGGACGGCAGGGGTGCGAGCTCTCTGCCTCAGTTCCTGCCAGGGCCGCTCTCCAGGACCCTGGCAAGCCGGCCTTACAGAGAAGGGGAAAAAAAGAAAGAAAGCAGAAATAGCCTCTTCAGCTATCTCCACTTATTAGTTTACAACATTAACTGTTTCTTTGTCCTTTTTCCCTATAAAAACTCCCAGCCACTGGGCCTCAGAGCAAACAGTTCTACTTCTCTTCCTTCCCGATGCCGCCTCCCTTCTCTCTCTCGCTCTCTAAAATATACTTTTTATTTCTTAAGATCCAAATCTTTGTGTGAGAAACCTTTCTCATCCCACATACAAATTCACGCCCTAACATATACAAATGAACATTTCATGTCATCTTAAAATTATGTTAAATCAAATAATAGATACTCGTGGAATGTCTAGCAAGGGGCCTCAAACTTTTTAAACAGGGGGCCAGTGCACTGCCCCTCAGACCGTTGGAGAGTGCGCACTGTGGGCCCGGGACGAGTCTGCTGCTAAGCAGGACAGGCAGCGGCGGCAGAAACACCTGGCGGGCCGGATAAATGTCCTCGGCGGGCCGCATGTGGCCCGCGGGCTATAGTTTGAGGACGCCTGGCTCTAGGTCATAGTCAAACAAGATTTTTAAAAACCTGAAACAAATGGCTAAATACATATCAGTTCATTCTTGGCTTCTTAAATGTTGTAAAAAGACCACATATATACTTAGGTCTATTAATCAAAATATAAGTTTTAAAACATTTTATATAAAAAGAATCTTGCATGATAAATTTGTATCCTAAGACAAAATAATTGTTTGTTCCAAAATGTAGAAAAAATTTTATAGGACTAGGACTTGGGGCTTGGGAAAATGATTATAGGTCTAAACAAGTCAAAAAACACTGATAGGCCAGGCAAGGTGGCTCATGCCTATAATCCTAGCACTCTGGGAGGCCAAAGCAGGAGGATCAATAGCTTGAGGCCCGGAGTTCAAAATCAGCCTGAGCAAGAGCAAGACCCCACCTCTACAAAAAATAGAAAAATGAGCCAGGCATGGTGGTGCCCACCTGTAGTCCCAGCTACTCAGGAGACAGGCCGGAGGATCGTTCCAGCCCAGGAGTTTGAGTTTACAGTGAGCTATGATGACACCACTGTACTCTGGCTAGGGAGACAGTACAAGACTCTGTCTCAAAAGAAAAAAAAATTATAAAAGATAGGCTTAATGAAGAAAGTTTTATTTGTGATCCTGTTGGATAAGATTTTTTCTTAAACTGTGTTTTTCTAAAAATTAAATATTGTGTCAGGGTTACACTGACAGAGGATTCAAGTCTGGTCCGTTATATTTAAAACAACATGGTTTTCTTGCATTATTAATCTCTTCTTAACAAAATTGCAAGTGGTTTTGATTGTTAATTTTTAATTTAATTTGATTTTTAATTTTAATTCCAATTTGGAATTAAAAATCAAATCTCTGTCATCTTATCCCTGAGATCTACATAATTTCACTAGGTTCAGGTTAAAAATGTCCTCTTCATTTAAAATGATAATTTCATTTTTCGAGGTAGAGTTTTGCTTTTGAAATTTCTTAAATTCATATCTCAGAAGTTCAGCTTTTGCTGTATCTCGCTATCAGGATTGCCGCCAGGTTTTCTCCCTGTGAGGCCTGGGATGATAATGCTCTCCCTCAACTTCTTCACCAGCTCCTAGAACTTTTTTTCTCTCTTTCTAACTCTGCCTGACATTAAAATGTTTATCTTAAGGGCCTAAAAAAATAGCAATGTTTTTCTTTAGTATAACTTGATTCTGTACTCTTGCCTTTGTTTAGTGTATCTGAACTGTTCCATGTAACCAGGGAATGTCCTATGACTTTACTAGAAGCCAGGTATCCGCCTGCTTAAGGTGCCAGTTTTCTGGTTTACATTCCTACATAATATAGTGTCCACGTATAACCCTGGACGCATTCTTCCTGCGTCTCGTTCCAGTGCCGTATTCATCAGGTCTGACTTCCAGATTACCTAAATGAGCATCCCAGAAGGAGAAACAATCACACCGCAGAGGTTTTTCTTTAGTTTTTTGGTAGCTGGACTAAGTCAAAGGTCGTCTCACTAATAAGCTATTGAAAGAGAAAAATAAACTCTCAGACAGAAAGTAAGGGAAATAAACTCACAGCACATAATTGTGCCATTGAAGAAGAAACTCACAACACAACTACCACCTTTGTTTTGTTTTAATTAACACACCTGTGGCCTCATTCGTTATCTCTAAGAGTTTCGTTTCCATGGCCTTCGAGAGCCCTAAGCAGGCAGTAGGGGTATGATCTCCCCACTCTCGCTCTCTGCCTCAACTCTCTTCAGACAGATTTTAAGGACTCAGATAAGATGGAAAGGACACCTGCAACACCTTCACCACTGTTTCTGTTATCAACCTGCTAAAGCACAGAAAACAGAATCCATTTTTACATTTAAAAGCACCAGCCACTTTTCCTCAACTGCCCGGCATTTTCATTCCTTCCTCTGTGTGCCGTGGCCACTCCTCCCTTTTCTCTCCCTCTCTATTTCTTTCTTTCTGCAGAAATAAACTTTTACTTCTGTATATCCTAATCACTGTGTGAGAACTCTTTTTTTTTTTTTTTTTGAGACAGAGTCTCACTCTGTTGCCCCGGCTAGAGTGCCGTGGCGTCAGCCTCACTCACAGCAACCTCAAACTCCTGGGCTCAGGCGATCCTTCTGCCTCAGCCTCCCAAGTGGCTGGGACTACAGGCATGCGCCACCATGCCCGGCTAATTTTTTCTATATTTGGCCAATTAATTTCTTTCTATTTTTAGTAGAGATGGGGTCTCGCTCTTGCTCAGGCTGGTTTCGAACTCCTGAGCTCAAACAATCCGCCCACCTCGGCCTCCCAGAGTGCTAGGATTACAGGCGTGAGCCACCGCGCCCAGCCTTGACCCTTTCTTAATAAGTCATTTTACATGAATAATTTTCCAGCAATAAGTGAATTTCAATAAAATAAACATCTGCAAAAGATATAACTTAAGTATCCACTAATCAAACTGGTTACAGAATGTTTTATTTCTTGATTTATTTTTAATTTTAAATGAATAAGCAATGAAACAGGATAAATTTCATTTTTAAAGACATTTAAATTCTGTAAAATATTTCACATGAACTAAATGTTGCACTTATCAAGTGGTTCCACAGAATGACAGAATGAGATGGTAAAATGGGATGGAGTCAAAAGCCCACAACTACCTTAAATAGAAGGGATAGAATAGTGACTGGTGGGGAAAAGTGTAGATGCAAATAGACTGGCAGATTTCACAGCAGAAGAGTGAGGAAGTGCTTTTCTCATGGCTTCTATTTCCTCAGTGATGTAGGAGGTGAAATTATTTACCAAGGAGAGATGAATTGGGAAGGGGTGGGGATTAGGGATTTAAGAATAGTGCAGACAATTTGATGGAGAGTAGGGAGAATAGAGCAGAGTACTAGAGAAACGTAACAGAATGCTGAGGTAGGACTGAAATCCAGATTTCCAGACATTCAGTTCAGTGCTCCTTTTAATAAATCATACTGAAAAGGAATGATTATTGGGAAACTGTTTTGCATGCACAGACAGCAGGTAGGGTTGATTGAAATAAAGGGATCATTTGATGAAATAAGCAAAAAACCAAATGACCTTACTAAAACAAAGGGACTTCGGCAAACTGGAAAAAATCTTTCATTTTATATGATAAACAACGGAATCATTTTAAGTTACAAAAGACCAAGGACACATTTTTCAAAGATATGTAGTTTGTAACACAGAAAAAAATACACACAGAAAGGAAAATCACTTAGAATTTTATTTTGTACTTATTTTAAAAGCTTTCTTAGACTTCATTATTAGACATTTTTATCATATTTCCCTTATATAATACATATAAAGGAAAATTTGAACAAAATACACTGGTAAATGTATTTCTAAAATTTCATTATTTAAAAAATATAACTCTTCTGAATGACTTTTGACTCAGAAGTTGTCTGGGTTTTTCCATACAGTATATCCTTTGCACCACTGAAAGCACTGGCAATAAGCATTTCTTTAAAGAAGCCACAAAGGAACTAAAACCATGGTGTTGGGTCCCCAGGCTGTCTTTGGGAATGTTGTACAACATGTCTGATTCATCACTTCTCCCACCTTGCTCCACAAACTTGGCACCTTGGGTTTAAAGGAATCAGTTTCACCATTATCTTTAGGATTTTTCCCCCATGCTGGTGTTCTGGTATTATGCATACGCAGAAAATGAATGGCAATTGGTCGATAAGACTGTAGGACCCTCATCCACTGTTAAATGTACACCGATTTCAGAGATGTTAAAATACGGAACATAACTCTTTAATTCAGGATATTTCTCTTTGTCTTTAAATATTTTTAAAAAATATAATTGTAATGGTTGCATAATATTTCATTATATAGCTTTAGCCCTATGATTCTGGACAAGGGACTGATTTTGTCTCTCTGGGAACATTACAATATGTCCAGAGACACTTTTGGTTGTCATAATTGGGGTGCCACTGGCATCTAGAGGATAGAAGCAGCCAGGGATATTGTTAAACATCCTAAAATCCTTACAACAAAGAATTACTGTCACATGGCCACCCATATGACAGTAGCCCCGAGACTGAGAAACTCTGTTGTCTACTGCTAGACATTTAAGTTTTCACTTCCCACCCCAAGTAGGATTGATAGCAAATAAAGGGGCAGCATAATGGAGCATTTAAAGATACAGTCTGTAGAACTGGATTACCTGGGTTCAAATCTTGGCCCTGATAGTTAACTAGTTGAAGAACACTAACCAGAAGGAAGTACATTGACTTAGTAACAACCTCTCCCTGCCTCATTTCCCATCTGTAAAATAGGAGAAAATTTATAGAAATTGGATAGGGCTGTTGAGACAACTAAATAGGTTGATAAATGTAAAACCTATATCTAGCATCTAAGAGACACCCACAAGTATTTCATGAGCTTCAGTTAATTTTAAAAATAAACATAATAACAAAGTTCACTACTGAGTTATGTAATCAAAATAGGAAGGCACCAGTGGAAAAATCAGGAGCAAAGAATCTCAATGTTTGGGGCCTACATCATTGAATCTAATGTCTTTCAAACCATTAAATGATGGTAAAATCAATTCAGTAGGTGAAGATTAGCATGGAGAAAAATATAGAAAATATCAGAATGCATCACAGGCAGCAAGTATTTTTTTCCTGTATGTGTATACCCCAGGCACAATGTTAAACTGTATTTCTTAATCCAAGAAGTTAGAAATCCACCACCTGAAGTCCATCTACCCCTTGATGTTTGAGTCAATTCTTCTTCATCTGTGTCTATATGACTAATTTCTGCTTTAAGACATTCCAGAAATAGTGTCAGTCTACTTTTGGACATTTTGCTAAGTAGTTCTTCAAAATAATGAAAGACAAGAACCTAATAAAAAGTGATGCTAAAGAGATGTCACCTATTTCAATGTGAAAAATGACTACAAATGTTTTCTCTCAATCTACTGGTTTAAAACTTTGGGAAAATTAAGCATGCTAGAAGTATTTCTCTGGATGTACTGTTGCAGCCTTAAAAACAGTGTTGCTCAAGAGCTCATCAAACTCATCACTAGCTTTGAAGATAGTCATTCATAGGTTAACTATCATCATCATTAATATGTGTGAGCAACAACAGACCAACTGAATATGGCAGCTTTAAAGTCTGTAAATAGTACTGAAAACATTAACTTAATAATCATAGTGCAGCAGCCTCTAAATAGTGCATGACCTCATTATATACATACATAACCAAATTAGTTATGATCTTAAAGCCATATTATGTGAATCAAGGTTTCTGGCTGTTTGAACATCACCTAAAAAAAAATTACGGTAATGACACTAAGTTGTTTGAGAAATATCTAATGCATGTGCTGAATGAAATCCCAAGTGAGGCAGAATTGACAAAACTAAGATGTATACCATAATCTTCCCGATATCCAGAACGTATTTTGGTAAAGGATTAATGTCATATAATCATGCCACTGCAATTATTTTGAATGGCCCTCTGTACTAGCCTTTGAAATATTTGAAGGCAGGAATTTTCCACAGCGATTTATCTAGTTTACCTTCAATATAAATATTTGCAGAACTTATTATATTCAATAAATATTTGCTTATTGACTGTACCCAACTCTCCATAAAGTTCTCAGAATTTAAAAATTAATAATGCATATAGTTCCTAATCCTTAAGAGTTTCATAGACTTAGAAGGGAGACAAAAATTTATAGTTGTGTGAGATAGAGCAGAACTAGTAGAAGGGTGAAGTGGTCAACAGACTATCTCGAAGCTGAAGCTACTGATGCCCAAGGTGTGTTTTAAAGAATGACTTTGTAAGGTGAACAAGTGGGGAAGAACAATCCTGGATGAGGAAACTCACATAGGTCATATATAAAAAGGAAGATCTGGATCTTCTCCAGATCTATGAGATCTGGAGAGATGGGTTGGTACCTAATCATTAAGAGATTTTTATGCATGTTACGAAGTTTAAATTGCATCTAGTATACAAAACAAAACCAATGAAGGCTTTTAGGGGAGAAACATGATTAGACTGGTCTTGGATGGAGTAAATAATGGAGACTAGTAGGTTAGTCCAGGGATAAATTGAGGGCCTGAACAAGTTGTGGGACACCGTCAAGTGTATATTATTAAGTGCAGACAAGTACTGGGGAAACAGTTCATCTTTTAAAAGGGAGCTTACAGTCAGCAGGTTAGATACATACTGAAAGATACAGTGTGAGAATCCTGGTAAATTACACTCATGTCAGGAAAGGACTCCTGAGAAAGTGACATTGAAGTTGAGAACTGAAGAAGAAATAGGATTTAAAATTTTTGAACCGATTTGAAGTACTTAATGGTGTTTATCCACAGATCCTGTATAATCCCTCCACACTTCTCCTAAAATTATTTGAAAATTTGGAAGAAGACCAAAGAATGGACAGAGATTTAGGAGTGCCAGAAGGGAGACAGCACAAAAGGGAAGGGGGAGATTTAAAGACTGACAAACTTTAACGTAGCAAATGCTTTAGAAAGTTCAAATAAAGTCTCAGCGTCATCCATTTAACATAATAATTTGGAGGACCCCGTTAATCTGTTTGTGGTTTCAATGAGAAAAGTACAGTAGACTGTGGATTGAGGACTTCCTATAAGGAAGCTTGGTGGAGAAGTGATGCTGCAGGATTTTTTTTGTTCTTGTTTTTATTTATTAAGGAAGAGTAGCTGGAAACTTAAAATTGCTCCTGCTTACCAGTCAGTGTTTATCAGTCTTCAGTTGTAAACTCTGACCAGTTTGGTGTCCTCTTGTGCCGCTCATTTTTGCAAACATAACTCAAGAGTCACGATGACTTAGAGGTCGCACTTACAAGCCTTTACCCAGACATTTCTGCATATAACAGGAATTTGAAAAGTAGTATGCAATTATGATACATGTATCATCTGTTCATTAGATTTTAATACACAAGCCTTGTGACTTCAAGTTATTGCCTGTGACGATGATGTTCAGAAACGCAAGATTCCCCTGACGTTGTCTACCATCCATTAGAGTGCTCATGTTAACCGCTAACCCACTAGGCCCACTAGAGAATTCAATATTTATAAAGCTGAAAACGTGGTCGTGGCATTTACATTTCATTCCAATCTGTCTAGCCCTAGCTCTCTTCTTTCTTGGATGCTACCTAGTCTGAGAAAAATTGTGCCGCCTCGCCCTTGCAGAATTACCAGAGAGTTACTTGCCAGCTACCTGCAGTCCCGGCGGTCAGGGTATGGGGCGGTTGTGGCAGGACTGCCTGGACCGGGCACAGTCCTTCCGGCACGTTATTCTGTCACAGACTGTGGCCTGGTCCGTGGGCTGCTGCAGGTACAGGCGACGAGGAAACCAGACCCTCTGTTGGCCCCGCTCCTCCGCGAAAGGCATAGGGGGACGAGCTCTCTTTCATGTGGGGCTGATCCGAAATTTAGCCTTCGCCCAGGCCTACTCGTTGTAGCAAGGAAGGTCAGGCTCACCTTGGCAAAGTCTGCGCCGGGACAGCGGCTAGCACAACAGGCAGCCCAGCAAAACCTCCCAGGGTCAGCGCAGGACAGCCAACTCGCCCGACCGGCCGAGAGCCTCCGAAGGTGGAGCCGCCCCCTTCCCAGCAGCCCACCGACTTCCGGACCTGCGCAAACGCCTCTCTGCGCCGCTTAGGGCGCCCCTCCCCCCGGCCGGCAGTTTCCCGGCATGCTCCGCGGAGGAAGAGACGGAGTCGACAATAACAAACCCAGCCGCGGCAGTGTCCGTGGCCCTGCCGAGCCCTCGGCGCTGCCTCGGGGTCCCCAAGTCGTCTGGGCCCCTCGGCTCTGACCGGCCGCGGCCCCCTGTCCACCGGCCCCAGACCCAGAGCCGAGGGGCCTGACTGCGCCCCTCTCCGCCCCGACCTCTCCCTCCCACCTGGAGTTCGCGGGCGGGCGGGCGTCTGGGACGCCGGCGGTTGTGTCGGTTGGCGGTGCCGAATGGGCGGTTGGTAGCCGCCGCCGAGGACTAGGCGGCGGCGGAAGATGGTGCCGGGGGTCGCCGGCTCTTCTGCTGCCGCCGGCGAAGAAGGAGACGCTGCCGGGTAAGTGCTGCCGCCGCACGGATCCCCTGCCCCCATCTGGGCGCAGCGGTCGCGCGGCCGGCCCTGCACTGTGGGCCGGGGGCGCGGCGTCTGGGCCGGCCAGTCCCGGCCCGCGCGCAGGTGTGTGCGCCTGCGGGCTCCGGTTCGTGCGGCCCCGGCAGGTGTTGCCCAGTGGCTGCTTTCCCGGCACTACAGCCCCTGTGGAAACAAAAGCGGTTCGAGTTGATGCCCCACCGGGCTGCGGGAGGTGTGGGTCGGGCTCCCTTGGCGAGGGGCTGCCTTGGCCGCGACCCCGGGGTCCCTCCCTGTGCGCTCCGCGGGGCAGCTCCCCGCCCAGTTGCGGGAGTGGCTCAGGGTGAGAGACGCTCGAACCCACCGGGACGCACCCTTAGTCGTGGTCGCCGCTGTCAGCGCTCAACCCTTGTGGACTCGAGAAACCGGAGAGTGGAGTTGGGCCGAGGCCGAACGAAACGCAGAGTGGGAGGAACGGAGAGATGATGTCTTTGTCCCGACCCTAGAGTGCTAGGATCGGTGTAAAGTTACTCCTAGGAATGACTCAGCCTCCGCCCGCCCCACTGATTTGGGGTGGGGTGTGTGCACGCGGATTTCACAACTTACTTGGTAGAAACAAAAATACATTAACAGCAGAAATGGCAGCTTCTGAGTGGAATATCTATATAGTCTATTCCACTGCCAGGTTCCACAAGGCTGTGTTTATTGTTTATGGTTTCATAATCTAGTCTTTCCCATCATGACTCTTTAAAGTGTGGTCATATCATGAAGTGGTATATGCCTGGGTGCCAAAGAAGACTAATGTGCTCACTGTTGATAAAAGAGTGACGTTACTACTAGACATTCAGCTAGATGGGAATGTTCTCAAGTCTGCTAATAAACACTCCATATGTGCCTATTTGCTAACCATTTTATTGTGTAGTTTAAGTTTTTGTGTGTTTGTGGAGCTTTTACGATATATCTGAAGGTTTGGAAAGTTATCAATTAAGGAGACTTCTAATTAAATAGACTTACACGTGTGTTTAACCGAGAACATTATTATTATAGTTCAGTAGATGATAAAGAGAGTATCCTTTCACTTCTGACCAGATATTACCGTGAGAAACAAAGGGACTACTGAGGGAAGTGGCTGATTTTATTTTTTTTGATGATTGGATCTATAAGCGAATCATTACTAGGGGTGTGAAAATATTTTTGTTTTTCGTATTTAATCTTGTAACAAAATATAGTCTGAATATTTTCTCAGTAACGTGCCTGTTAGGTTTTTATTTTAGTGTTCACAGTTTTGTCAAAACCTAGATAGAGTTTTATGTCAGGGATGCTTTAGGCACATAATGTTTACGTTGATATAGCTCTGTTAATGGAAATGGGTTATTGACTCAGGATACGTTTTACAGTTAATCTTATTTAATCTATTTTGAATCTTTATGTTAATCAAATTATTATTTATGGGCCTAATTCTTTATATGTTTGTTATTACATGACAGAGAAGACAAAAGAAGCCGTTCTCTTGTCCCAGGGAGAGTTTTGTGGTCCTTGCCAACAAACACAAGGTCAGAATGAATGGCAGATTGACTTTTAGCAATTCAAATTCATAATGTCCAAAAGGGCAGATGACACAAGACCTTTGGTTTTGAACAGTTTTGAACCTAGATTCAATAATGTAAGCCTTTTATGTGGCCTCTGATTTTGAGATTATCCTTAAATTTTTATTCATACATTCAGCAAATATTTGAGCATCTATATGCTTTACTTTGCAGATGTGTATGATTTATGAATTTTTTTTTTAAACAAGAATGGCTAGGAAAATGTTCTCATTCAGGTAATGGTATTTTCTAAACCCAATTACACTTTTCTTTTGTAATAATACTGGCCCAGGAAGCTCAAATGAAAATGTAGCAGTCCCTTTCCACACACATTCACTATCCTTTTTTATATATATTTACCACAGTGGGATCATTGAACCAGTTACTACAAGGAATATAAGATTGCTTAAGAAATTGTTCTTGCCTTATAAAGGAAAGAATGTTGGAGCTCTCCATAAAAACAATTATAATATGGGGTATTATTGCAAATTGGTTTGAAGGGATTTGAGGTTTCATAGGGCGTAGGGGAATATTTTGGGGAGAAGAAAAAGCATGAGAAGACACAGATAAATCACTTCACCTCTCTTTAAAAATGTGCTAGTCACCTAACAGAATTTTGACAGGTATTTATTGTGTACCTAATGTGTTCCAGGCACTGCTCTAGAAGTACTGGGGATTCAGCAGTGAACAAAGCAAACGAAAATCTCTGTCTTCATTAAAAAAAAAAAAAAAAAAATGGAGTAAGAAAGTGATAATTTCTAAGGAAAATAATAAAACAGATAAGGGAGGATATGGATTGTCATGGTTGGAGGTTGAAACTTTAGATATGGTGGCCAAGGAGCACCACTGATTGACTTTTTTTTCCTTTTTAATTGTTATGGGTACATAATAGTTGTATATCTTTAT
Source organism: Cheirogaleus major (assembly GCA_963574435.1). Classification (NCBI taxonomy): domain Eukaryota; kingdom Metazoa; phylum Chordata; class Mammalia; order Primates; family Cheirogaleidae; genus Cheirogaleus; species Cheirogaleus major. The sequence continues at coordinate 3,478 of CAUYPO010068764.1, read as the reverse complement.
AGGTACATATGATGTTTTGATACATTCATATAATATGAATTAATCGAATCAGGGTAATTGAGGTATCTATCACCTCAGGCATTTATCATTTCTTTGTTAGGAACATTCCAGTTTCACTCTTTTAGTTATTTTAAAATACACCCTAACTTATTGTTCACTATAGTCACTTTGTTAGGCTATCAGATATTGTTCATTCTTATGTAACTAACTATATTTTTGTAACCACTGATGATCCCCATTTTATATCTCCTTCCTGTGATTGACTTTTGAGTGAAGACCCAAGAGAAGTAAGGGAGCTAAGTGTGTGACTGTAGTGCAAAAGGACATTTTTTGGCAGAAGAAACAGTAAATGCCAAGGCTTTGAGAAGCATGGCATGCACAATGAAAAATGAAGAGATTACTGAGCTGGATTGGTAGGAGTGAGGGGGAAGGAAGTAGGAAATTGGGGAGCTCTACAGGTATTCAGGCTTTGTAGGTCATAGTAAGGAAACTAACGTACTCTATCCCTACATATACAAAGGCATAGATAGAGGTGAGTTCCAGTAAACTCAGCAAGGCTGGAAAGCTTTTGGAGCCAGATTCAGTCACTTATTACTAAAATGTTAATTGAACCCCTGTGACACACTCGATTAGCTTCAGCAGTTAACAGTGAACAAGGGAAACTTTATTTATTTATTTGAAATGGTGAATGACTGGGAATTTTAAAGAAGGTAAATGACAAATGTGGACTGCTTTGAAGTGGCAGAATAGCTATAAGGCAAGACAAGCAGTTTGTGGAGGGCCGAAAAGTTAGAGTCCATCCTGTAGATAAAAGGATGTAGCAATTATTTACCACATTTCTGAGTCTTGCATTATTATGGACCTAATAAACTTTATTTTCCTGTAAATTGTACCCTCATTGTTCAGGGCCCTGAGAGGATGACATTTCTTTCTATACCTTTGTCAAGTTTAGGTTCTGATTAATTACTTTTTGTAAGTGCAGTAATTGACTGTCTCCAAGCACTCTTTCTTGGTTAGTTGTAAGCTGATCTCCAGTTGATAAGTTAGATAGCCAGTTTTTCATGAATATGCATGATGCTTTCTGGTTCTTTTCCTTATATATGGGTTCAGTTGTTTTTGTTTGTTTGTTTTTTTGAGATGGAGTCTCACACTGTTGCCTAGGCTAGAGTATCTTGTCATCAGCTTAGCTCACAGTAACCTCAGACTTCTGAGCTCAAGCAGTCCTACTGCCTCAGCTTCCCCAGTAGCTGGTACAGGCATGCGCCACCATGCCCAGCTAATTTTTTTCATTTTAGTTGCCCAGCTAATTTTTTCTATTTTTAGTAGAGACAGAGTCAGGCTGGTCCTGACCTCAAGTGATCCTCCCGCCTCAGACTCCCAATATGGGTTCAGTTGTTATCCTTATATATCTGAAATTAAATGCAGTGGGGTCAGTATTTTTTAAAATACACCTTGCTTCTCCCCCTCACTTATGGTCGACCTGACTGTCGACCAGAAGAGTCTAGGAGGAGCAAATGTTCTTTCATGACGTGAGATGTTTTTCCCCCTCATGTAAAATAATTCTTGCTACCTTATATCACATTCATATTTTATCTGTAAATTCAGGGGAAGAAGAAAGAATCCTGTGGGCCACCTGTCATAAGGAACCACTTCTCTGAAGTGGTAATAGGACCATACTTGGACTTTTAAGGATAAGTAAAATTCAGATAAGAAAAAGATGGTTGGAATTTTACCTGGCAGTAACACGTAAAGTGAGGGTATAGGCTTGATGTACAGGAGTAGCTGGTGATACTTCTACAAAAATCAACTGGGCTTAATTATGAAGTTCTTGAATGCTGGGATTTAAAGTCATAATTGCCACTATTTTTAAAGCTTTACTCCTAGCATCATAAAGAAGTCTGAAGTACATTATTGCTGTTGTCTCACCTACTCTGTAAAAGGTATCTTATCAGTTTATAGATTGTAAACTGATGCATAGAGGTTGTCTGAGCCCCACTAAGATAGATGGTATTCAGATATTAATACAAGTAAGTCTTGTTCCAAAGTCTGCCATTTTTATGTTAATCTAGCCCATGCAACAATTGGCAAATTCACATGCTTAGAGGGGTGGGCTGATAATGCAATTAAATGAAACCATGTGGGCACTGAACCAAAGGTCACAGGAGAGTGATAGCTGTAAAACAACAGAGCATGTTGGAGCATTGGTTTGTGTTCTATAAGCAGTAGTAAGGTGCTGCGGAAGATATTTTAGGAGGGAAGCAGCCTGGCTGGCTACAGTGGTTGTAACTAACTGGTAGGGATTGTTCAGGAAGGGTTGGAGCAGGATAGAGATTTAAAGATGGAAGATTTTGCAAGCTTTAAGGATTATGTCATTGGAAAATGAGGAGTTGGATTATTATAAAGGAAAAAATCGATAGGATTTGGACAGACATAACTGAAGTTTGGGATAGTAGGAGAATGATAGTTGTGAAAGTATTAATAAAAAAGTAATGAATAGTTTTAAAGGAAAAGTACTGAAACGAAATTTAGACATGTTGAAATTGAAGTAATAGTAGGATTTCCAATTGAAAATATTTAACATCAGCTAGTGCTAGTCCAGAACTCAGGACAGAGATCTGGATTACTTTATACTTTGCACACCTCTTCCATATACATATAGATCATTCATTGGACTCTCATAATAGCTCTGTGAAGATAGGTAGCTTCTTTACTTTTTGTAATCAAATGAAAAAATCTTGATAGATGCAGTCAATCAAGGTTGCATAGTCAGAAGGGACAGGATTAGAAATAGGTCTTCTGATTCGAAATCTAATTTTTTTCACAGTTCTTTTCTCCCTCTTATGTCTACATAAAGATAACAATCGGAAGACGTGGTGAATGACTATTTAGGAAACACTGTATGTAGAGTGGTGAGTGGGGCAGAACTCCATGGGGACTTAGATTGGGGGCTGAAAGGAGGAGAAAGCAGGTGAGCATCCTTGTCTTGCTTTCTTGATTAGACCAGCTCTTCTAGGGCAGCAAATTCAGATTATTTCCTTGTAATACATATAGAGTGTCAACTTTTTTTTTCTTTTTAAAAATGGAGGCCGGGCGTGGTGGCTCATGCCTGTAATCCTAGCACTCTGGGAGGCTGAGGCGGGAGGATCACTCAAGGTCAGGAGTTCCAAACCAGCCTGAGCAAGAGTGAGACCCCGTCTCTACTAAAAATAGAAAGAAAATTAATTGGCCAACTAAAAACGTATAGAAAAAGTTAGCCGGGCGTGGTGGCGCATGCCTGTAGTCCCAGCTACTCGGGAGGCTGAGGCAGGAGGATCGCTTGAGCCCAGGAGTTTGAGGTTGCTGTGAGCGAGGCTGACGCCACGGCACTCTAGCTCGGGCGACAGAATGAGACTCTCTCTCAAAAAAAAAAAAAAAGACAGTTTTACTTTTAACGGATACCCCATGGGTGGTGGTTTCGGTGAATCAGGTCTCTCGTCAC
>CAUYPO010068763.1:0-34324 GCA_963574435.1 Cheirogaleus major | reverse complement strand
CTCTGGGAGGCCGAGGCGGGAGGATTGCTCAAGGTCAGGAGTTCAAAGCCAGCCTGAGGAAAAGCGAGACCCCGTCTCTACTAAAAATAGAAAGAAATTAATTGGCCAACTAAAAATATATAGAAAAAATTAGCCGGGCATGGTGGCGCATGCCTGTAGTCCCAGCTATTTGGGAGGCTGAGGCAGGAGGATTGTTGAGCCCAGGAGTTTGAGTTTGCTTTGAGCTAGGTTGACGCCACAGCACTCTAGCCCGGGCAACAGAGTGTGACTCTGTTTAAAAAAAAAAAAAAGAAAAAAAGAAGGGTGTATGCACCCTGTTGCTCAAGACAGCTGAGGGCCACTACCTGAAAGTCATCCTTGAATTCTTCCTCTCCTTCTCCCTCTTCCCTGTCTCATGCTTCACATCCAGTCTGGGACCAATTCCAGCTAATTCCATTCTCCTAAATTGCCAAAATTTCTTAAATCTGTCTCCTCCCTCCCTCCCTGGCCTTAGATCAATCTCTCATTGCGTCTTGCATAGACTGTCCTGCTAGACTTCTTCTGCACTGCCCCAGAGCTATATGCCTAAAACAGGTGTGACTTCTGCTGCCAGCTATATCAGACCAACCCTCCTGCCAATAGTAACTAGAAAATTGGATAAAACATACTACATTTTAAAAATCCATATGAAGTGATTGGAGAGTTACCCAGACCAAAGATGTGAAAGGCCAAGATCTTGGAAAGAAGGTAAATACAAAGAGGTAAGTCTGATGGATAGTTGTTCTTGACGCATTTGCACTTTCTTAAACAGCCGTCTAGAGTTTGAGGAAAAAAACAAAGCATTTGACAGTCTTATGGGGCTAGAGAGACAAAAGTTGGAGCATAGGGACTACCAATCCAAAATATTTCAAGCCTAACTGATGGTCGAAAATGAGAGTTTCCTCTCTGGAGGAATATATCATCCAAATTATCCCTATAGCAGCAATGTCTATTTTCTGCCATGCTGGAAATGCTCTATAGTCTGCACTGACCAGTGCAGAGCCAATACTAGCCATGTGTGGCTACTGAGCACTTGAAATGTGGCTAGTGCACTGAGGAACTGAATTTTAAATTTTATTTCACTTTAATTCAAATAGCTGCACGTGGTTCTTAGCTGTTATATTGGAAAACACAGCTTTATAAAATGTCTGGCTTTTAATTAAAAATTACCAGGGAAATCAGGAAGCAAGATGAAATGACTGAAAACCAAGAGAAAAAAATAGACACAAATAGATCCGAAGGAGATCCAGATACTGGAGTTATCAGACATGGTCTTTAAATCAGAGAGACCATAACTCCCTGTATTCATTAAGGTCAAGTTTGGCTGAATATTATAAAAATCCAAAATGACAATAATTTAAACAACATAAAACCTTGTTTATTTCTCACATAAAAGAACAGGTGACATATGGAGTTGGTAGCTCCTCTTTCTGAGTTTTCAGTTCCAGCTTTCATCCTCAAGGTGACTTTGTAGTCCAAAAGAGCTGCTGGAACTCCAACCATCATGTTCAAGTTGCAAACCAAAAGAAGAGGGAATGCAGAATGACAAAAGGGGTCTCTACTTGATAACTCATCTCCCATTAGGCAGCCTTCTTTAAGACTGTTGGCCCACAACACTCTGCTTATATCCCTTGGGTCAAAACTTGCTCATGTGGCTACCATTAATTGCATGGGAAACTGAGGTATGTCATCAGTTTCCAGAAATTAATAGGCTCAGCTGGACAGCAGGGTTCTGTAGGTAAGAAGGAAAAGAAGAATAAATATTAGATAAGTAGCCATCTCTGCTATACTTTCCTGCATAGAGACCTTCAACAACTTCCCATTGCTGGGCACATAAGGCGCTTCCTTGTTCAGCCCCTACCCCTCATTCCAGCTCTATCTCCTATTCCTCTCCCAGATATTCAATATCGTAACCATCCCTGGTCACTGGCCACTTCCCAAACACCCAGATGCAGGCCTCCACCGCTTAGCTCCTACTCATCCTTTAGCCCGGAATGCCCTTTCTCTGACAAGTCTGGCTCATTTTCAAAGCTTAATTCAAAGGTCATCCCTTTTGTGTTGCCTTTTCCAGCTCTCCTAGTTAGAACCAAAACCTCTCTTCTGGTTCCTATAGCACTTTGTGCATACCTGTATTGCATTTGTATCGAATTGTAATTGTTGGTTTTGTTTTCATGTCATCTCTCTTTCTAAAGTATGAGCCTGTCCAAATTGGAAATTCCAACTTATTCTTGTCTTTATTCCCCTAGAGTTTTCTAAAGTCTGGTGCATGGTAGGTGCTCCGTCAAGGTTTGTTGCATGGATAAGACAGTAAGGAATAAATTGAGCCAGTTAACAGGGAAAATGCTTTCCCTCCCTAACTTACATAACTCTCACTTTAGACAATACAGCCTTTACACAGTGTAGGTGATTTTGCAAATTCTCTTTGGTATACCAGAATTTTGTTATATTGAACATTGCACAAAATAAGCATGCTGAGCTGAGAACTTACTTTGTTATTTGTATGCATATGATTTAACACGATGGTATTAAATCAGTTTTTAGAGCAACACAATTACAATTAGCAGTCGTAAAGAATCCAATTTAATTCGGCAGGGCAAACAAGCATCACCTTTGTGATCAGCAGCACGAAAGATGCTGCATCAAATCCCCATCCTTCTCCCCTGACACACACACACACACACACACACGCCAATAAAAGACTTTATAATCACTGCCTTCTGAGAGCATGAGAGCCCTGGAAAAATAGAACATGGAGCCCCAGAACAGGTGACAATTAGGTTACAATAAGTGTCATATTAAGTGGCACCTGTTGACTATAAAATATTAATAGTATCTGTTACTATAAATATTTAGAGGCTGGGCACGGTGGCTCATGCTAAATCCCAGCACTTTGGGAGACTGAGGCAGGAGGATGTTTTGTTTGAGGCTAGGACTTCAACACCAGCCTGGGCAGCATAGTGAGACCTCATCTCTACAAAAAAAAAAAAAAATTAGCCAGGTGTCATGGCACGTGCCTGTAGTCCCAGCTACTCAGGAGGCTGAGGCAAGAGGATCACTTGAGCCCAGGAGTTTGAGACTGCAGGGAGCTATGATCACACCACTGAACTGTAGCCTGGGTGACAGAATGAGACCATGTCTCTAAATAAATAAATATTTAGAGAAAGAAGAAAAAGATGTTGGCAGGAGTAGTAAATAAATACTTTTGGAGGCAATAGAACCCTTGAGCTTGTCTTTAAGGCCAAATCAGGATTTGGGCAGAACTGTGATCATCAAAGCATGAAGTACAGGCCATAGTGGAAGGAGAAATGATTTAGGTAGATACAGACACAACACTCAATAGTGTTGAATCACATCGCAAGAAGATTTTGATTTTGCCCTTTTCAATTCTCTTTGGCTTCTTCAGTTTACATTAAGGAGAGAATCTCATGGTGTATCTTTAACAGGTGGTAATATCCCTTTCACCAAATTCAGGTCAAGCCTCAAGCCTAGATCTTTGGAAGATAACAATATTGAGCTGAAATGGTAGTATTTTGTTTTTTATTCTATTCAGCTGTACAGGTATCCTTTTATTTATAGCAAGTGATTCTGGTTTCCATCATTTCATTTCACTTTTAAAATCATTAACTTCAGTACAGAGAAAGAATCCATTTAAAGAAAATAAATGAACAATAGTACGAGTGGCATGTGGGTATGGGAAAAAATGGTGAACGGTACTTCAAGAACCAACGTTTGGGAAACATAAGGACAGCAGATGTGGAGAGGAGAGATTTTCCCACCGAGGTGAACGCTGCGCAGGCAGAGGGCTGCCAGGGAGCGGGGACCCGGCCGAGGACGGGGAGCTGAGGACAGCAGGCTGCAGGCCCCGGGGGCTGGATGTGAGGGTTTAACCCACCAGGCTAACATTTCTTTCTGTGGGCAGAGGAGCTCTGTGCCTTGCAACATATCCCAGTGCTGCTTCCTGGTCCCCGGGCTCCGAGGACAGGGCTGCGTACGTGGAGGACAGACACCAAGGAGAATCCCAGTTGGAGGAAAGAGAGAAAAAGGAGGAGATCAGCACTTTCTGATACTCACACCCAGAACAAGAGCTGCCACAGCAAGTCAGAGCCGCAGTCCCTCGCGCCCAGCTTCTGTCTCTGAGCACCCCATGAAGGGACACGTTACAGAGGAGCACGGGGCCTGCACGGAGAGGACACGCTGGCTCATGCGTCTTCACTCAGAGACACGTCCCTCTGCCATGCCCCGTGCTTGCTGCCCTCCTCTGTGCTCTCAGATTTCACGTAGCTGACTTCTCCTTTTTCCCTTCTCTCTTGCTGTGAGGGCAGAAATCTAAAGCAGCCCCCATGTCTCATAGACTAGAAAAGCAATAAATGCGGGAGGAAAGGGAGTGAGAGTGTGTTCTTGTGTGCTGAATAGGCAATCCACGTGACATTTCCGAGCCCTGCTGTGTTTCTGGCTGATCTGACCCAAGGTACCAAGTGAAGCCACACGAGGGGGAGCCTCCACTTCTCAGCATCTGATGCCATCAATCTGGACTCTGCTGGCAGCACTGACTTCCCTTGAAAAACATTTTTAAAAGAAAAGGTCAGAACCATTTGTTTCTCCATGTGAATTAATTCACAAAGCCCTGGCTGCAGGTCCTTGCAAGACTCTTAGCACGATCCCAGCCAGCTGCTCCAAACCTCCCAGGACAAGCTCTCTGGGCATAGTGGGACTTTCTGAGGCAAATCCCCCAGATCCAAGCCCATCCATCAGGGGTTCAGTCCACTGAGTCACCTGCATCCAGTCACAGAGCAGAGCAATGTGCGATAGCATGAGGTCTAGGGTTGGATCCTTGGGGTTTGGGGCTTGAATTCTCGCCTTTCTATTTACTAGCTGTGTGACCTCAAGTTGATTACCTAACATCTCTGAACTTTTCTCATATGTAAAACACGTATAATGAATAATAATAGGCACAGTCTAATAGAGCTCGTGTGAAAATCAAATGGAGTAATTAATGTGGAATGCTTAGTATGGTGTCTGACATATAATAAATGGTCAATAAAAATTGGTCAGAATGACTATTCTAGACAAAATAGTCTTGAAACCCAATTGTTTCAGTTGGGTTTCACTGTATCACTGTGAAACGAACTACTCCAAAACCAGGTCATTTAAAATACAAATTTGAGGGGGGAAGGGGTGCAAGGGCAATATACAGAACCTTAACATTTGTACCGCCATAATATGCTGAAAAAAATAAAAACAAACAAACAAAAATAATAAAATAAAATACAAATTCAGAGGCCAGGCGTGGCGGTTCACGCCTGTAATCCTAGCACTCTGGGAAGTCAAGGCTGGGAGGATTGCTTGAGGTCAAGAGTTCAAAACCAGCCTGAGCAACAGCAAGACACATCTCTACTAAAAATAGAAAAAAATTAGCCAGATGTGGTGGCGAACGCCTGTAGTCCTAGCTACTTGGGAAACAGGCATGAAGATTGCTTGAGCCCAGGAGTTTGAGGTTGCTGTGAGCCAGGCTGATGCCACAGCACTCTAGCCCCAACAACAGAGCAAGACTGTGTCTCATACACACAAAAAATACAAATTTATTATTACTTCCCATAATTCTGAGGGTTGTTTGGGTTTGGCTAGGCAATTCTCACCTGGTGCCTCTCTGGCTGAATGCCTCTCTCTTTCCACGTGACCTCTTCTTGTGGCTCGCTTGGGCTTACTCACAGCCTGGTGGTCTCAGAGTAGTCAGGCTTCTCACGTGGCAGCCGGCTTCCTCCACAGCAAGCATTCTAAGAAATCGAGAGCTCACACAGCATCACTTTGGCCACATTCGCTGGACTACACAGGGCCAGCCAGATTCGCACTGAGAGATAACTACAGAGGGTGTGAATACTGGGCTTTCTTGAAGACCAGGTACCATACCGATCATCAGCCTCTCCTAATGCAGTATTGGAAAGGACTCTGGATTCTGAATTGGACAGTTGGGTTCAAGACTTTAGGTAAGTCATTGTCACCCTCAAAGTCCCATTTGCTTATGTGTAAAATGGAGACAATGACACATGCCTTGTAGGTTATTGTGGAGAACAAATGCCATCGTGTACAGAAAGCTCCAGCACAGTGCCTGGCACACGGGGTGCTCATTCCTCCCCCATTCAGAGCAGGGAGAGATCCTCACCTCGACATTCCGTCCTTCTCCTTGGGGGCCACCCTGAGACCAGACTGCCATCACTCTGGTGCTCCCGAACTCTGCGAACGTACGCCGGCGAGTCAGTTAGCTCGTCACCTGCCAGGCTCATTGTTGGCACTGAATAAATAATGCATTATTCAGAAGAAGAGTTGTCAACTCATGCTGCTTTGCCAGAATCCTCTGAATGGAATCTCTGCTAAATCTGGAATGAGTTATTTAAAAATTAAAAAGAAAAAAAAAGATTAGGCCACCTGATCTAAGAAATCTCAGAAATGCTTTTATTTTTTTTTGACCTCTATTCTTTGAAAGCTGTGAGGAACCAGCACACATACTCATTTGGGGCTTAACATGAATTACCAAATAGCTGGAGAGAAATCAAGGTGACGCATTACTGACAATGATTCTTAATGTCACGCTCAGGGCACTGGAGAAAGCCACTTAACCTCTGAGTGGCTAGCTCTGTCCCCTGTGTGGCTCTTGGCCTGCCTGGGAGGGGAAGGGACAGAGAAATCAGTAGATGTTTTGCCGGGCCTGGAGCCCCTAAGATGACGGGAGAATGAGGCACCAGTGACGTTGGTACCCTCCTTGTCCAACCTCTCTCTCCAACTCCAAGGAAATGCTTTTCTGAGACCATAAAGCATCAGACAGACTCACTGCTCCTGAGAACCCACGGGCATTAGCTTCTCTAGGTAGGGAGGGACCATGTCATATCCAGCGACATATGCACTGCTGGCCAGAGGAGATGACTGAAAACTTGGGGCAGAAACCCTCTTTGGGGAGGTGTCTGTGATCCTTGTCCTGCACCCTTGGGAATACGGTATAGCGAAAAGAGCACAACCCAGGAATCAACTCTGGTTCTGCTTTTCCTGGCCGTGAATTCTTCCCTGCAAGTCCACCTTCCCTGGGTTCAGCCTGCAGAACACGCTGGTGGAATGCCACATCTCACACACAGTCCTGCGCTCTGAGCTTCAGGCTCTGCATCCCATTGCCTCCCCAGCCTCCTCTGGGCATCCCATGACACGCCCACCCCTCTAAGACTCCACCTCCTGTACTTTCTAGGTCCTGGTTAGTCATGTCCACCCACCAGCAACCAAGACAGGAGCCTCAGCTCCATGCTCGCCCCACCCACACATCTAACCCGTCCCTGCACCCATCAATCACCTTTGGATACTATGGTTACCCTTCATCCTCCCCAGCCACCTGGCACCTGCCCGTGTCCAGACCACCGTCGTGTCTCTCTAGGACTGCGGGAGTGACCCCGAGGAGCTTCCTCTCCACTCATTCTCTGCCTCAGCCGGCCCTGGGTGCCTCCTTCCCCTGGGACCGAGGTCCAGATAAAGGAGGAGACGCAAAGACAGCGATTGATTAGCTGGATTTCCTACTCTAAGCCCTTTGCGCCTGCATCTGCCAAGTGAGAGAAATTGGATAGAACACACTCTTCTGGAAGCCTCTTCCTGCTCCAAGATTCTGTGATTCATCTGAAGAACCTTCTACAGAGATTAAAAAGCTGGGATCCTTCTCTGACCACAAGCTTCGGGCAGTGTCATCATAACTAAAGGAGGAAAATCACTAACTTCTCAGTGCACATTACTGTCATTGATCTCCCCAGTCTAGTCTGCTCAGAGGTGACCAAGTGGAGGGAGGAGTGTGCAGGAAATAAAAAGCAGGAAGAATTTCCTTCAGGAACTGCTGATCTTTCAGAGACAGGGTCAGGGAGCAACCAGAGAGGCCTCTGCATACAGCAAAGTGCAAGTGTCCTCAGCATTCATGGGGTATGAGGGTGGAGTCAACAACCACTGTGACATGAGGGAGTAGAGATCAGGTAGACTGCAGGGTTGGCTGTGTGACCCTGGGTAAGTGACTCTCCCTCTCTGGGCCTGCTTCCCCATCTCTAGTTGGAGGACAGACCTCTAGGCTGACGCTAAGTTGTCTACAAGAAGGTAGGCAAGCCTTACAGGGTCTTGGGGTCTGTTCTGGGCCCACGAGAATCTGAAGCTATTTCTGTTTCTCACAAAGCCTTTGTTTGAATCCAGAGGATTTAACAAAGAAGAAAAATGTGCTAAAGGAGACATGGTGGTTATTTTTACGTGTCAACTTGGCTTGGCCATTGTGCCCAGAGAGTTGGTCAAATATTACACTGGATGTTTCTTTAAACATGTGTTTTTAGATGAGATTAACATTTAAATCAGTAGACTTTGAGTAAAGTAGATTATCCTCCATAACATGGGTGGGCCTGGTCCAATCAGGTGTAGGTCTGAATACAACAGAAACTGACCTCCCCTGAGCAAGAAGTTCTGCCAGCAGACTGCCTTTGGACTTGAACCACAGCCTCTCCCACGTTCCAGCCTGCCGGCCTACCCCGTCAGATTTTGGACTCACCAAGCCTCTCTCTCACGTAGGTGCGCACATCCTGTTGGTTTTGTTCTCTGGAGAACCCTCACTAACACAGGCGATATCCCCACCACACGCAGCAGGGGACACCAGACAGGCCTTAGAGCGCCTCAGAACCGTAAAGCATCACTGGCTGTGCCAAGGGTACCAAAAGATTCTGAGTCCAGCCTTACCTCTCGGGCAACGTCCAGGCTACTCCCTGCAGGACACGTGAGGTGGCACAAAAGCTCTCTCTGGAATGCAGGAAAGTCTGTACCAAAGGGGCATCCCTCCCGCAGGTAAGAGTCCCAGGTGAGAGTCCGAAGAGGCCCGGAGTGAGGGTAGAGCCAGCAGTCCAGAGCACCTGCTTTGATAATATTTAACAATGACTGTGTCAGGCATTGTTTGTTCGATGCGCTTTCCTCGCATTGTATGATTTAATCATTGAACTCTAGGGAGTAGGTGCTATTCATATCCGCGTTTCCCACATGAGGATCCCGAGGCCCTGTGAGACTAAACAACTCCCCGACCTGGAGCTGACACTGCTATTCCATCTGGTGTGTACATGTTAGCTCGCTTGACAACACTGTGACAACACTGCTGACAACCCGGTGACAACACTGTGAGCTAGATATGTTGTTCAGATGAGGAAATGGGGCCCAGAGAGGGTAAGTATTTTCATAACACCACACAGTCAATGGTGGCAGAGTCAAGATTCAATTCCAAGTCCTACTGACCGCATCCCAAGCTCTTTCTAGCCAGCCACGCGGCTCCCACCCGTGTTTGTTGCATAGGGGAGACAGTAGCTGTGGGGACTCAGCTACGCCTGCTGTTTACAAGCCTACTGACCTCCCAGGCGACATTTCATGACAATAGTTATCGTTAATCACCATCGCCTCAATGGTAAGTACACCTGTGTGCAGGTTGTCAAGGACTCACACATACTTGTCTCATTGATCCCAGGGTGAGCCAGGACAATTCATGATATCCTTTGTTCCAGTGTGGCTGGCTGAGGCCAAGGAGGAAGGACGCAGCTAACGCTTATCACGTACCTGCTGTGCTTCCGGGGCGCTGCCTGGGTTTACCATTTAATGCTCACCACTATCTCACTACTAATTTCATTCTCTCCCCAGTCCTGCGAGATGACATTACTGTCTCCGACTCACAGACGAGAATATCCAGTGCCAAGGAAAAGCATAGGAAGAACACCTTTTCCCAGAGGGTTATTAAATTCTTTGCACTGTCCCACTCCCTGTCACTCCTGGGACCACCCATCCACTCCACCCTCCCTTCCTTTTAAGGAAGTGCCCCTAAGACTCCCCTTCCAAGTTCCAATTCCTAATGTTGGTTATCTCAGTTCATCCTTGAGAAGAAAACATTAAGAATGTATTAATCCTCGAGAAGAGCAGAGACGCTACCAGCCCCCTCCCAGCGGCTTTGCAGAGAGGAGGCATTTTCATCCCAATGAGCCTCGGTCTTGGAATCGGAGGTCATGGGACAGTATGACCTGGAGCTGTGGAGCACCTCCCCGCTCTCACCCCACCTCCTACCCAGCAGTCAGCCATCGCCCCTCCCTCGCCATCCCCCACACGTCCAGTCCAGCAGCAGCTCTGGTTGGGTGTACCTGTCAAACTATTTCAGAACCCCCAGCCCCCACCCTAGGGCCAGCATCTGGGATCGTGCCCGTCACCTGCCCAAGGCCATCCCATACTGTCGATGCCCTTGCAGGCACCTACTCCCTCCCCTACCTCTCTGCTGGCCATTCACCTTGAAATTCAGTGTTGGCCGGGTGCGGTGGCTCACGCCTGTAATCCTAGCACTCTGGGAGGCCGAGGAGGGAGGATTGCTCAAGGTCAGGAGTTCAAAACCAGCCTGAGCAAGAGCAAGACCCCGTCTCTACTAAAAATAGGAAGAAATTAATTGGCCAACTAAAAATATATATAGAAAAAATTAGTTGGGCATGGTGGCACATGCCTGTAGTCCCAGCTACTTGGGAGGCTGAGGCAGGAGGATTGCTTGAGCCCAGAAGTTTGAGGTTGCTGTGAGCTAGGCTGATGCAAGACTCTGTCTCAAAAGAAAGAAAGAAAGAAATTCAGTGTTGACTTCCACCACTAAACTGAAGCCTTCCTAAGAGCAGGAACCATGCCTATCTTATTTACCATCCCAACCCCAGGGTCTAGCACAGTGCCCGGCACATGGGAGGGGCTCAGTAAACATTTGTCGGGTGGATGGATGGGTGAACAAGGCATAGAATGAATGAGCCCTCAGTGTTATGGCACAGCGTCCTAATGGCTCATCGATTTTGCCCCCTGCTTCTTTAGCCCCTGGAGAACTCCTCCCAGCCCCCCGAGGATCGAGGCACAGGACTGGCTATGTGGCTTGGCTTGCTTTCCACCTCGGCTGGGTTCAGCCAACGATTAACCCCAGAGTGCCCTCATGCCTAGCCCGCTACCCTTTTCCTCCTCCCCGCCACCATCTCGTGGGGAGAAACAGTGCAGCATGTCCCCCTGCCTTGAATACACCTCTCCCAGCACAACCCCTTCCTTAGCACTGAGCCACGCCTCACACCCACATCTGCATGGCCCTGCACAGATCTCCATCCTGGGGCCACCCTGGCTTCCATTTACCCCTCCTCCCTCGGATCCCTCCCCCCCGCCCCCCCCCCGCCCCATTGAGGCAGGTGTAGGCTGTAACCTAAGGAACAGAAGCATGTGGCTGAGGACTTGGGTGGTCAGTGCCCTTGATAGGTCACTCCCTGATGGGCTGCTTCCCCAGAGTGGCAGTAATAAAAATGCATCTCATTGTCACTCTCCAACAATTTGAATTATCTCTGTTCTCTGCTACAGAGTCCGACTCCAATTGATTAAAACTTTAGACACACATAAGAAAGTAATGTTCGTGTTTGTGGGATGACCGGAGTGCTGAGATTGATATTAGTGATCTATCTAGGGCCTAACCTCTGGGCTCTGCAACATTTAAACAACACAAAAAAATTCTGCAATTTTCCTCCACGGAAAAGAGAACCCATAAGAACACACACAGTTACTTCTCAGAGCAGCCCTAAAAGCATGCACCGCAAATACTGCCCCCAAGACCCTCTCCAGGGGAATATATGGGAGAAGAAAGGAACACCAACATTTTAGGGTTTGTGTACTTTTGAATTCTTCTTATTTTTACAATAAGCATGTATTATTTTTATAATTAGAAACAACAACAAAAAATCCTCCAACTACCTTTTCCTTTAGGCATAGAATCAAAGAACTGTAGCATCTCAAGGAGCTATGGGGCCCTTGGAGATCATGTAGCCCAGCCTCCGTGGCAGAGGAGGAACCTGGGCTCACAGAGGGGAGAGACTTGGCCACCAACACGCAGCTCAAGGTCACGCACCAGGCACAAGGCCTTGGAATCCATTTCCCAGACACACTCATTTATGAAACTAATTGTTCCACAGTGAATCCAACTGGAACATGGGCTGCTACAGAAAGTGTGGTCTAAAATTTCCCCAAGAAAAAGAGAAAAGACAATGAGGGATGTGTTAAAAATCTGAGTTTGAGGGCTAAGCATGGTAGCTCACGCCTATAATCCTAGTACTTAAGGGAGACCAAGGTGGGAGAATCACTTGGGGCCAGGTGTTCCAAGCCAGCCTGAGCAACATAGTGAGACCCCATCTCTACAAAAAATCAAAAGTTTAGCCTGGCATGGTGGTACGCACCTGTAGTCCCAGCTACTCAGGAGGCTGAGGCAGGAGGATCCCTTGAGCCTGGGACTTGTAGGCTGCAGTGAGCTATATTGATGCCACTGCACTCCAGCCTGGGTGACATAGTGAGACCCTGTCTTTAAAAAAAAAACAAAAACAAAAAACTGAGTTTGACTATTCTGGAGGTGGGCTTGTTAAAGCTCAAGAAATAAGTGAGAAAATGCAGAGTGAACTAAACAGGGCAAAGAAGACCCACAGGACAAAAGAGCAATATCTTTTTTCCTTATGCCTGCTGGTATTTCTATATGCCTTTACCTGTGTATCGGGAGAGAGAGAAAGTGGGTGAGTAAAAGAACTACTACCACATGAAAGGGGGTGAGGAGTGTGGCCAGGGCGACTGAGACTGGTGGGGCAGGTCAGTTAATTTCATAGCTTCTCTTTTCTCAAGCTCCAGGGAGAAAAAACCCAAGCTGCAAGAAGATGGGAGAGCAAGGAAAGAGAGGGGCCCCTGGAGGCCCTTTGGAAGCCATGCATGGGGCCACATAGCTGTCAGAGGGCTGGTGGCTGACCTGCCCCTACAAGCTAGAGTGACCAGAGGGAGATGAGGGTCTTTCTTTTCCTATTGCTTGCTGGTATTAAACACTGGCTCCCCAAAATATAACTAAAGCAACCTGTCAATAAGAAAAAACTGAATTTATTCTTGCTTCCGTAAGGGAGAGTGCTACTTCAACAGAGTCTTACTACTTCAACAAAGTCAAGACACTTACTGGGATTTTGAGGTCTGGTTTAATATGATCATTCAGCTGGGAGGCCTCTGGGATAGTTCTTGGGTTTTCTTGGGTTTCCTCTCACGGTCCAAGATGACAGCCACAGCTGGAAGTAGCATTTGCTCATATAAATGTGCCCACATACAGGAAGGAGCAAGTATTTGGTATCTTTCTATGAATGAAGAAAATATTCCCAGAAGCCTTCACAGGCCTCCCTTTATGTCCCATTGGCTGGGGTGGAGCCATATCCCCAGGGAAAAGGAAAGAGATTAGCTTATTTGGCCTAAAGTAGCCACCGTGGCTGGGAGAGTGCCTGAGAAACACTTAGCCACCCAGTACCTGAACAAAACTGGGAGACCGTTAGCAAGGGGAGGGGAGCTATTGGGTGGGCCAAGTACACAGTCTACCAAGAAAGAATTTCTGGCTGGACAACTGAGGTCGTTTCCAACTCTGCTTCTACTTCTAGGGTTCTTTCCAGTTTCAAAATCCTAATTTTTACAAGTAGGCACTCCTTTCTAAAAAACTGCTTTTTTGACTTATTTGTGGCCCAGCTTTCCTCTCCCACTCCCTGCCTTTGAGGCTACAATTAGCCCCTGGTGACACATTTGGCAAGTGAACGCTGTGAACACGGTCCTGATGAGCTGGGTGCAGGCCCAGACGGTAAGGGCAAGAAGCTATTGCAGTTTTACTCTCTCCTGCAACTTCCCTGCAAAAATAGAAATAAATAGGAGGAGACTGGTAAGCGAAGCACAAGCCGGAGAAATGCTGGTTGCAGAGAGCATGCCTTCCTGGATCCTGCCGTGGACCAGGTCTTTAGCGGCCCCAAGACTGGCGTACACTTGATGGGCTGGTCTCTCCGCTCTGTCTAGGACTCTTGCGGTAACCTGAGATAACCAGGGTTATCTTACGCTAACCCAAGCTGGCAACCCAAAGCCAAACGTGCCTTACTACCCAGGCCTTGAATGCCAAGGCTTAGAAAAGGGGATGGCAGGGACTTTAGCTTTCACTGTGCCAGACAGAGCCCTGGCTCCCAGTAAGACCCATGTGGTGAGGATCCTCACAAAATAAGAAAGGTCAGGTCAGATTCTGGACAAGCAAAAAATAAAATGCGAATGTCCACCATGGGGTTTCATGGGCTCTGGCTTGCCCCACCCAGCCATTGCCTGGTACCTTCTGCCCAGCCACTCCCAGCCCCACTCCTGGTAGAAAACCAGGAGTGCTCAGAAATTCACTAGCAACTAGCTCTCGCCAAGCAGCAAGCAGGGGAGGAGGAAGGCAGAACCCTCAGCCCGCTGCAATTCCTCATCAGTGGAATGGAGAGGAATAATGGGGCATCTGAGCCACTGTACACGATGAATGTAGAAGCCGGAAGACCAGAGTTGCAGGCTGCGCCGGTGGGAAGTGAGGAATGGCATCAGATCAATTGGCCATGTGGGCAATAGCACACAGCCTCGGGATGATGGGTTGGACACCACCCATCCCACACCCAGTCACTGAAGCCTCGAGCGTTCCAGACCTGAGCTAAGTGCAGTGGAGGCGACAGAGAGGACTAAGACTGGGATCTGCTCTCAGAGAAATCACAGACACCTGCTGAGGAGGAAAGGCACACATGAAAAAGCCAGGCTGCATGGGCCCCTTGGAGGCCAGACAACATCCCACTGAATCATCACCACTGGTTCCCCAGCACCTAAAATAAAATCGAATCTTTACTGACATTTTACTAGGAGCCCAGCTCCATGCTGTTTTCTACATTATGAGTCAGGTTCTCCAGAGAAACAGAACCAATAGTGTATATAAATATATAGAGAGAAAGAGATTTATTATAAGGAATTGGGGCCAGGTGCAGTGGCTCACACCAGTAATCCTAGGACTTTGGGCAGCTGAGGCAGGAGGATTGCTTGAGGGCAGGAGTTTGAGATCAGCCTGGGTAACACAGTGAGGCCCCATCTCTAAAAAAAAAAAACCATTTGTATTAGCCATGCGTGGTGGAGTGCACCCGTAGTCCCAGCTACTCGAGAAGCTGAGGCAGGAGGATAACTTGAGCTCATGAGTTCAAGGCAGCAGTGAGCTGTGATCACATCCCTGCACTCCAGCCTGGGCAACAGAGTGAGACTGTGTCTCTAAAAAATAAAAATAAAAAATAAAGGAATTGGCTAATGGAGACTGGCAAATCCAAAATCTACAGAGCTGATGTCCCAGGGTGTGTTGGAAGTCCCCCAGCTGCCATAGCACCAGGAAGAAAGAGCAGATGTTTGGCTTCAAAGACTGCTAGGCAGGAAGAATTCTCTTACTCGGGGGAAGGTCAACCTTTTGTCCCACACAGGCCTTCAGTTAACCAGATGAGCCCACCCACATTATGGAGGGTAATCTCCTTTACCCAGTCTACCCATTTAAATGTTAACGTTATCCAAAACCCCCTTCATAGAAATGTTTGACCAAATATCTGGGCACCCCCTGGCCCAGCAAAGCTGACACATAAAATTAACCTTCACATTTGCAACTATCATATGATTATTTAGAGGTAAGTTAATTGAGACCCAGCGTGAAGTAGCAGACCCAGGATTTGGACAGAGAGACTCTGATTCCAGAAATTGCAGCTTTAACCATTACTCGACACTACCTCTCACTTCAATATGTATTTGTTGAATGAATGAGTGAAAGAATGAAGTACCAAAGAACAGTTTAAGCAAAGCCCCATAGGAACACAGAAAATGGAGAGAATTCTGACTGAGTTGATTAAGGAAAGATTTCAGGAATCTCATTTATGTTCCAGCTTCTAGAGTGGATAGGGAGATGGGAGGAGAAAGGGGTAGGTGGCAGACAGATGCTAAAGTGGCCCCATGGTCCCCACCTCTTGTTGTTCACGCCCTTATGTAAACCCACCCTTTGAGTATTGGCAGGAATTATGACTTGATACTAAGCAATAAAATACAGCAAAGGTGACAGGTGTCGCTTCTGCAATTACATTACCTAAGTTTGTAATGCCCACCTTATTAGGAGAACTTCCTCCTGCTGACTTTGAAGAAGAAGCACTCATGTTGAGCAGACCCATGAGGCAAGGAACTCAGGGCAGGGTCTGCCAACAGCCAGCGAGGGTCCTTGGTTGGACTACCTGCCAGGGCCTGAATCCTACCAACACGCACGGAAGCCGGGAAGCAGATCCTTCTCCAGCTCGAGTGAGACCAGAGTCCCGGCTGGCATCCTAATTACAGCCTTTCAGAGGATCCAGCTAAGCCATGCCTGAATTCCTGACCCAGAGGAATGATGAGATGATACGTGTATGTTGTTTCAAACAACTAAGTGTGTAAATATTGTTACGCAGTAATAGGTAACTAAGACAGCATCATTGGCAGAGAAGACAGCAGAAGCAAAGGCCTGGAGTTGGACAGGCGTGGAGAACACCAGGAAATGCGTGCTCTGTGTGGCTGGAGCAAAGCTCTGGGCTGTTGGGTGAGTCGCAGGAGGTGGGGGTTGGAAAGGTGGGCTAGCGTCAGACCATGGGGACATTCCTGGAGGCCAGAACCCAAGGCCCCTGGAAAACAAGGACACCTCTGATTTGTGTTGGTTCCCTCAACCATCATCTCAGAACTTGCTTGGCCCCGGGACCAAACCCACGGTCAGCGCCCAAAGGGCCCCCCAGAGCCATCAGGGCAGCGGCTACAGTGGCTCAGGCTCACCCCGCAGTGACATCAGCTCACCCCACAGCCAATGGAGGATTGCTGAGGCACTTTGAGCATCACTGTGGGGGACACAGCAGCATGGCAAATAGTTCATGGGGGTTTAAACTCAAGAGTTTGTGGATGGATTAAAACAAAAAAAACTGCTCTCATCATTTGAAAAGGATGTTTAGTGAAGCCCCTTAGTTTTGTCTCTCTCCCTTTGTAATAAATTAGTCGAATGACCCAAAAGCCCTCCTCTTGGTGAGGGTCTGCGAGACAGAGGCCGGGCAGGCCTGCCTGCCACTGGGATATTGCGGGATCTTCACTCCCACGAAGAGGAACTTGCTCAGAGGTGAAAATCTTTCTCCTTTAGCTGGGGTTCAGGGAAAAGCAAGTTACTGTGTCCCTCATATTCGCCCAAATGGCTGTTAGGACAGTGGTCAGAGTGTGGCTCACTGGTGCCTGGTGGCCCTTGGCCACGAGTCTAGAGGAAAGTTCTGGTGTGGAAGGGAGATTGGGTCAGTATGGAGAGAAAAGCTGTGGGAGACAGCGCAGCAGCTCTGGAGCCTCAGCCCAGGAGGGAATTTAAGATGTGCAGTCCCCCAGGACCACAAATCACAAGAGAGTCCTGCCAGCCTGTGCTCAGAGGAATAAAACATACCCAAAGGCAAACCAAGGCCACATTCCAACTGGTCCAGTCACTGCCCGGGGCTACAGAAAGAAAAGCAACTTTAAAGGACATCCCAGAGGGAAGAATTTCATTCATCTGATGAACGCTTCCAGACCACTTTGGCACCAGGCTGGGTATGGGCCACGTCGTGGGGGTAGGATGTGGCTCCTGCCCTCTGGGAGCTCCAAGGCCAGTGGGGAGACAGCAGGAACACAGATGGGCTCAGACAGGATCTGTCCAGTGAGCTCAGAGCACAGGGAGGGAGGGTAGAGGCTGCCTGGGGAGGAGCTGTTAGAACAGGGGGCCAGGCCATCACTGAGCGGACAAGGGTGGGGAGGACAACCAGGCTGGGCAGCCACATGAGCCAAGTGGACCAAGACAGCACACCATGGAAAGAGCACAGTGGAGTGAGGCTGGAACCATAGTTTGGGGCAAGACTGAATCCCAAATCATATTGTTGCACAAATCAACACAGGACAATCTCCAGCTCCTGCCTGAAGCTGTCATCTGCCCTGAGGGAAGAGATTTGGAATAGAGGCACAGATGTCCACGCCACAGCCCCTGACTTCCCCCAGGCACACCTTCCCCTTAGGGGCTCCCTCCAGCAACTTCTGGCAGCGCTCTTCCTCACTGGGTCCCCCTCAGAATCTGATTTCTCCCTGAAAGTGAAACATTGGTGGCCTTTGCTGGAGACTGGATCTTGCTGTCCTACCATTGCTACTCAAGGATCTTCAACTTCCTAAGACAAAGTCTAAACCCTCGTTCTGGTGTTCCCTGCCCTCCTCACACTGGCCCCAGCTTCCTGCCCAGGCTGGACCCCACTCTGCCACCCCGCTCCCCACATGGACCCTCTGCTCCGGGACCTCCAAACCACTGCAGCCTGACCACGCCACTCCAGCTCCCACTCACAATCCCTTCCCTGCCCCAGTTCCACACAGCTGAATGCGCATCTGTGCTAGGCAGGGCACTCCAGGGAAACAGAACCAGTAGGACGTGTGTATATTTATAAAGAGAGAGAGATTTATTTTAAAGAATTGGCTCATGAGATTCTGGGGCTGGCAAGTCCAAGACTCACAGGGCAGGACAGTAGGCTGGAGAACTAGGAGAGTCGGTGTTGCAGCCTGAGGGCAAAGGTACTCTGGAGGCAGAATTCCTCAAACTCTTGGGTTCAAGCAATCCTCCTGCCTCAGCCTCCCGAGTAGCTGGAACTATAGGCATGTGCCACTACACCTGGCTAAGTTTTCTATTTTTAGTAGAGATGGGGTCTTGCTCTTGCTCAGGCTGGTCTCAAACTCCTTAGCTCAAGTGATCCTCCCACCTCGGCCTCCCAGAGTGCTAGGATTACAGGCGTGAGCCACCACACCCAGCCATGGTCTTTTCTCTTAAGGCTTTCCACTGATTGGATGAGGCCCATGCACATTATGGAAGATAATCTACTTTATGCAAAGTCTACTGATTTAAATATTCATTACATCTAAAAATTACCTTCGCAGCGACATCTAGACTGATGTTTGACAAAATAAGGGGGTACCACAGCCTGGCCAGTTTGCACATAAAATTGACCATCATACCTTACTTCAGGTTCAGCTCAAATTCATGCTCCTCCTCCAATCCCGTCCATTGCCAAATGAAAATGATTGCCCCTTCTTCTAAATTCCTATGTCCTGCATCCAGATCTTCTCTTGGGACAGTCAGCATTTGTTTCCCTACAGTACAGTGATTTGTACCTTTATACTTGTTTTCCTACAAGACTATGGGTGCTGGAATCAATCAAATCCTTATTGCCCCACTTAATAAATAGCTGTATGCCCTTCGGCAGGCCACTTAAACTCGCAAGTCTTCGTTTCTGCAAAACGTGGGAATAATATAGTATTTACCTTAAGGAATCCTTGAAGTTTACATGAGACAATGAATGCAAATTACTTAGCACAACACCTGGTACACTCTAAGCATTCTATTCGCTTATTCAACAAATACCCCGTGAGCAGCTACATTCCAGGCCCTGGGGATACAGGCCAAGTCACTGCCATGGTGGGCCTATATTCATAAACGTTCATATAAATAAATAAATTTAAAAATCTAATTAAGATGCTGACAAGTACTTTGAAGAAAATAAACTAGGATACATAATACCAGTTAGAGGGGTGAGGAGGAGAGATCTATTAATAGCTTGGCAAAGACCTGAGTTAAGAGAAGGAGCCAGCCATACAGGATCTGGGGGAAGAACATTCCCAGCAGGACCCACAGGAATCAATCTGAGTGAATTATATTTGTAACCCAGTGGCTTCCTTTCCTCCTCCCCACAGACCGTGCATTCTGAGCCATCTTCACTCCGCCAGACCTTCACCTGCAGACAGATGGTCCTCACCACCCAGGAACCCAGTAATGAAGGCCACAGACTGTCACTGATGGGGAAGATGTCCCTCACCTGTTCCAAATACTGCCTCGTCACCTCACCTTCTCTGGTCTCCAGTGAAAATGTGTTTCTCTCCTTACAGGTCATTGTTACTATGCCATGTGCCACACAGAGTCAAAGAAGGGAGTGAGAATTCCTGGGGGAGGTTGCCCCCACGCCTTTTTGAGTTGCCCACATGGATCTCCCTTCTTCTTGAACTCCATACCTCTTTCTCCCTCCTGCCGCCCTTCCCTTGCAGTGTGCTCAGCCAGGAGTGGCTAGAGTGGGGGGAGGGTATTTTTAATTGTCACAGTGACTGGGCAGTGCTGCGAGCATTTAGCGGGCTGGGATCGGGATAAGCACAGGACAGTCCCGCACAGCACAGAATTCTCCTGCCAAAAGGTGAATGCAGACAGTAACTCTTCAATGTCCCCTCAAATGTTACCAAATCCCTTTCTTCCCTACCTGGATTCTGTCATCCATCTCTTCAGAAATAATCAAGTCTCAGTCTCCCAAAGCCCCTACTGTCGGTCTCGTAAATTGGACAGCCTCAGGTGTGTGATGCCAGGGCCTCTGTCTCCAAGCAGCCAGTATTGCTCCACCAAGAGAGGAAGGGCAGCCCAGAGTGTCCACTGGCTCCCCCAAAGGGAGGCGTCAGCTCCGATCCTATGTCTGGCCCAGCAGAGAAAAGTGGTGGGGAGGGGTTCCAAGCACGGCTGTGTGTGGTTAATTTTCCCCTGGAGTACCTAAAATCAAACACTTCTTGCCACTGAGAAGATAAATGTCCTTCCAAGTTCCACACTTCTAGATGAGAAATATATATTACCCTACTAGCCCTTCCGCAGTTGGGCTCGGACTTACATTACAGACTTCCTCCGTGAACTTGATAAAGAGGTCCAAACACTTCTCCATCAAAGGCAATAGTGATGATAATAGGAGAGGTGGATCCTCAGCTTGCCTTGATGTTTACCATCATCATCATCCCCACCATTACTGCTATTATTAACCACACATGGCCTTGCACAGAGGCACACACAGGTGGGGGTTCTGTCACTGGAGGGCCCTGACTGCAGGGGTGATTGTTAGGAAAAGATGGGGCAAGGCTGTGAACCTCAGGCAAACCGACCTCCTGATTTTCCTCATGCACAGACTAATGCTTGACTGAAAGTGCTCAAGAAAAATCCTCTCGAGGGGAAGAAGGGTGTCAAGACCCCTGGAAAGGCTCATTTGTCATTGTTTAACTTGGGGGAATTGGTAGGAAAGGGGGGGTGATGACGACTCCCTGCAGAAAGCAGTGATCCAGATGGCTCCTGAGAGCCAGCCGGGAGGAGCTGCTCCCCGGCAGCCTCGTTGGCCAGCGTGACTTTCCCAAGGTCCAGGCCAAAGCAGCCTGTGTGGGAGGCTCCAAGCAGGACCCCTTACAGCAGGAGCTCTGACCCACCCTTCCTAAACAGAAGGTTCCTGTTTACTAAACAGTCAGTAGATGCTCATCTTCCACAGAACAAGGTGGGTCAGGACACAGGGGGCCTCTCACATGGGGTAATGGGCAGAGACAAAGGTGGGAGGGCTAAGGAAGGCTGGGCTGGGCACAGGGACAGAGGCGCGATAAACAGTGGGTCATGGGAGTACCCAGCCCTCTGGTGGCCCAGAGTCCAAGAAAGGAGAGAATATCCACTGCAAATACTACACTACACTACACCAAGTGCCTGAAATCATGCACACAGAGGGCTCTAGAAATTGTAGGCAGGAATTCAGGGTCTCATCCAACTTGGTGGGGCTGGGGGTGGGGTAAGTGACAGGGGAAGGGCATGGAGATGAGAGTCAGGAAAGATGTCTGGGAGGGGTGGCTTTGAAAGGATCAAATGGGGGGTCCTCAAACTTTTTAAACAGGGGGCCAGTTCACTGTCCCTCAGACCGTTGGAGGGCCAGACTATAGTTTAAAAAAACTATGAACAAATTCCTATGCATACTGCACATATCTTATTTTGAAGGAAAAAAAACAAACAGGCACAAACACCCACATGTGGCCCACGGGCTTAGTTTGAGGACACCTGATGTAAAGGGTTTGATCAGGTAAAGATGGGAAATAATCCAGAGAACAGTGATCAGGAAGATGAAAAGGTAAGGTACATGAACCTCTGAAGAGGCCAGTTTGGCAGGTGCATGGGGTGTAGTTGGGATAAATAGAGCTGATATTGGGGAGATAGGGGAGCCCATGCTGCAAAGGCTTGAATGCCGTGTTATGGAATTTAGACTCTGTTTGCCTCGCCAGATATAGTCTCTGCTCCATTGTGGTAGATTTATTGCAAAATGATCATCAATTATTCCCCTTTGGTGTTCATACTCCCTTTCAGTGTAGCTTTCACTGTTCTCCTGCTCTGATTCTGAGCCAAACCATGTAACTTGTGTAGCTAGTGAGATGTCAGGAATTGTGTATAAGCAGAAACTTGAAAAGTGTTTACATGATGGGGTTTGTCCTCTCTCACTGCTCCTGGAATCTTGCCACCATGTGGATGAGCATGCTGAAGGGTACAAGGCTGTGTAGACGAACATTGAGGGTCCCCAGCTGACACTCAGCTGACCACAGATGCATGAGTGAGCCCCAGCAGAGATCAGCTGGGTATGGCCCAGACCAGCAGAGCCACCCAGCTGAGCCCAGCCTCAATTGCCAAGCTGCAGAATTGTGAGCTAATAAATGGTTGTTGTTTTAAGCTTCTAAATATTGGGGTGGTTTGTTATGCAGCAAAAGCTAACTGCCATAGGAATAAGCCCATAAGCAAGGGATCCAGGTTTAGAGGTCCTGGGATATAGGGGAGCATAATTTGCATGTGGGAGGAATTGTGGCTGGAGCATAGACTATAGATTGTGAAGAATAGCTACACATTCTTCTCCTCCCCTCAAGAGGTAGAATCTAACTTTCTAACCCTTGATTTGGTGATGGCCATGTGACTTGTTTTGTCCAAATGGAAGAAGCAAAAGTGATATAAACAGAGGCCTAAAAAGTGCTCCCACTTTGGGGCTTGCCTGCCAGCTGCTCTTAGAACTGTTTGACTGCTTTGTAAACAAGCCCAGGATAGCCCAGGAAAGTGAGAGATTCATGTCAAGGGAGTCTTTTCTGTCTTTCTAACCATCCCCCAAAATCCCATTCTAAACTAGCTGATCCTAGCTAACCCACTGATTGACCTCAGACACATAAGTGAGCCCAGCTGAGATCAGTCAGGATCAGCCTAGAGCAGACCAGAAGAACCACCCAACTGAGCCCAGCTTTAATTGCTAATCTGCAAAATCAAGGGTGAAATAAATGGTTATTGTTTTAAGGCTCTAAATTTTGGAGTGGTTTGTAAAAGTCACCTGCCCCGTGCCTCCTGCTCTGTGGCCAGGAGGCTGACCTGTATGGGCTGCATCAGTGAGTTCCCAAGTTCTGTGCCTTCGGCCAGCAAAAGTAGATTGAGAGCCAGGTGTTTGTCTCCTTGGTTCCCATCCTCCTGGGTTGTGGTTTGGCCCCAGCCTCTGTCAATGGCTCTGTCCTACAGCCGCAGCTGACTTTCCAGGTGATAGCAATCACTCCTTCCCATACCCCGTCAGGTCCCAGGGGTGGTAACTGCTCCCTGATGCTGCTGGCCCTGGGGTCAGTACTGGACAAGACACAGACTGCAGAAGCAGACAGTGTGACAGAACAAAGAAACAGCCTTCAGAAAGGACCCAGGCAGGAGGCCTGTGTCTCCGAGAAGCAGCTGACAGGAAGTGGCAGAGAAGAGCCCAGAAGAACAGGACTTGGGAGACTGAACAAGGGGCAGGGCATCAGGCTTGCCAATGACAGCCTGACCTAGAAGCCATAGACATGAGGAGATAGACCTCCACTCCACCAGAGGAAAAGAACAGTCTAGAAGTAGAAAGGGCTAGCAAGAAAGGGGGTGATCCCCCCAATTGGCAGTGCATAAGTGTTCCAGTTAGCTTCTGAGAGTGCTTTTGCGGGAGCCTTACTCTATTTGCATTTAAGGTTTGCACATTAATAATTCCTTCATTAGACTCACATTGCACTTGGCACACAGCAGTGTGCATTCACAGGCTCACATAAATAAAGGGCTTTAATGAGCCGGCAGCTCTGCCCGTGAGGCGCGCCTGCACTGCCTGGCAGCAGGCCCACTCCCTCGGCAATGGCTGGGCACCAGCACACTGTGTACTGTGGCCAAACTGGCTTTGGTTAGACTCACGGGGAAGGTGTGGGAGGGAAGTAGATGACTGGAGCAAGTGTCAGTCTCAAGGGATTCTAAAATATTAGGGACAACCGTTCCAGTGAATTTCCTACCACACATCCAAACATACCCAGGGGAGAGACAGGCCCCTCCTGGCACAAACCAGTGGCCCTTCCCAGCAGTGCTTCTCCCCCAGGGTGGGTGGAGGGTGTCACTGGGCCGGCCCCTGTGGCCCCTCCTTTCCTAGCTCTGACACTCTTCACCAGCCAAACTGCCTTATGTTCTTGGTGGTAGGCGGTGACCCAGAGCAGGGTGTCACCTCCCTAAATGGCAGAATGGGCCAGAACTAGAACCAGGTCCCCTGCTCCTGGACCTGCATGCCAGGTAGCGGGAGAACGGAAGAGGCGCTCACACAGGTAGAAGGTGGTCTCGGCAGGCAGTGGGCAAAGGACCTCTTTCCAGGAGCAGGGCCTGGAGTGATTCTTCTGACGCTCCCAATCATGTGCCTGGAATAAACCCTCCCAGCTCCTGATACCCTTCCCAATATGCCAAAACCCTGCACATGCTACAAGGCTCATCTCAGACACCAGTCCCTCCTTTCATCTTCCCATCCCTATTCTCTCTTTTTTTTTTTTTTTTTTTTGAGACAGAATCTTTCTCTGTTGCCCAGGCTAGAGTGCCGTGGCATCAGTCTAGCTCACAGCAACCTCGAACTCCTGGGCTCAAGTGATCCTCCTGCTCCAACCTCCCTAGTAGCTGGGACTACAGGTGTGTACCACCACACCCTGCTAATTTGTTTTATTTTTAGTGGAGATGGGGTCTCACTCTTGCTCAGGCTAGTCTCATTCACCTAAAGTAATGCTCCTGCCTTGGCCTCCCAGAGTGCAAACACCCCCATTCTAACCAGGCCTGAGCTCTCTGGGCTCAGGTCAGGCTGCATCTGGAACTACAGTTAAATGCGCATCTACCTTCTTGATGACGTCTGACCATGGACTCCGTAGGCTCACATTGCTGCTTCTCCCCACTCCCACCCTCGGAGCTCAGCCCAGGACCTGTCTCAGGTGCACTCAACACACACGAGTTGGGTTACAGCCATCCCTTTACCTGTTCCCCCCAGCTTTACAGACCATCTTCCTTTACTGTTGGCAGCACCAGTGCCTTCCCAACAAAGCAGGCATAGCCTTCCCTTTCTCCTTTCACTCCTTTTGGATGAACAGGAACAGCCTCTCAGGCCTCCTTATTGGAAATTCCCAGCCACCCACCACTGTCTCAGTTAATCACCAGGGCTGAGGGGTAATCTCCAAAGCCCAGTAGGCCCTCAGCAGACAGGATGGTATTTGATGGACAGCCCTTCTGCCTGCAAAGCCCTGGTGAACAGCTCTAATGACACCAGTGTCCCCAGCACTGGCTGGAAATCTTTTCCTACTTGCCACCAAGCATGCCCAACTCTGTGAGCTGGGCTTGCATAGCACTCTCTGGGGCTACCATGGACTCTTTCACATCAAACTTTCCTTCTGAGATTGTAAAACCAGATGACTAGCTCTGGCCACTCACCCTCTTCTGCCTGTGAGACAGAATCCAGTTAATTCCAGAACAGCCTATACTGTTCCAAGAGCCTGGCCCCTTTCCCGAATCCCAGCCCTTTCCACATGCAGCTCAAGAAGAAAAACAAAGTTCTCCCCAAAAGTGGACAACAGCTGGGCAGACCTTAGGTACATCCTACAGAATCCCTAGCATGCAGGTGATTCAGAATGGATGGGCTGGAGGAAGGGCATATAGACCCAAGACCCTGAGCCAGAGAAGCAGATGCTCAAAGACCCAGGAAGAACGTTTTTACGTTCACCCTCACCCACCCCGTGATCTCCCAGTGTCCACAGAAAAGTCAGATCATTCTGTCCAGGCTTCGGGCACTTCACGTCATGACTCCGAGCATTCTCGTCGCCTCTCCTGTTGGACCTCCAAACCACTAGCCACCTTGTGGCACTCATGGTCCCCAAGTATACCCAAGTCATTCCTCTGCAAGTCTTTGCTCCAGCTACTGAAACATCTTTTGTTTTAGGTCAGATTCTCAGACTCTTTGATGAGGATTCAAGTGTGTCTCTTTGGGATGGTGGATGGAGAAGACAATTCAAGAAAATACCAGCAGGATATAGTGGGGAGGAAAAGAAGTCAATAAAGGCTACGTTTTTTGAGCAGGTTCCCATTGTGGGCAACTAAGATTTGATTCTACCTGGGAACACTGGGAGCCAGTGTCGAACTCACTTTAGAATTGTCCCCACCCAAGAGTAGAGAGAACTAGGGTATTTGTCCCCCAACTCCCATCTGTCACAAGTGTGGGTTTCTGCTGGGGTGGGAGAGACACAGACAGTTTGGCATGCAAGTCCCACTTGCACAGGACTGGAGAGAGCAGAGGGGACGAGGGGACATTGGCAATGCCCCAGGAGTACTGCTGCCCCCTTCCACACCCCTCCTCCTTCCACACGCCTCTTCCTTTCATGCCCCTCCCCCTTTCACAACCCTCCCTTACCCACCATCACTTTTTAGTTTTCCCAAATGACCTGCTCATCAAAGTTCAATGCTACCTCCTCCCAAAAGCATTTCTAATCTTTAGTCAGAACCAGTGACTCTTTCCTTTGATTTCTATGGACAATCACAGTATAACTGTTAGAAAAATCCTTTAGGTTTTGTCTTGTGCTCAGCTGAAGAGTTAAAGGCTGAATTGACAACCAGGCAGGATGGTGTTGGCTCGCGCCCTCCTGCTTTGGTTTCTCTCCTTCCTGCTTTACTCGAGGTGGTGTCTGTGATTGGCATAGCAGGTCTTTGATCCCATCAACATTAGAAATTAGAAAATACCCCTTGAAAATTATCATTGGCTCTATTGACTGAATATGTTCATATTGCAAAAAGGAAAATTTAAGTGATATTATTTAATATATGAAGCAATACATGGTTACTGCTGTCTTATAATGTTAACAGTCTTATTTGCATGAAGAGATTATATCTATGATCATATAAAAATAAGAAGAAATGCCTAAATCCAAATTGTTCTCTCCAAGTTAACTGGAAGTGTGATATTTGCATACATTGAAGCATCTACTTTTGCTCTGAAAAGAGAGAATGCAAATTAAAAAATACGAGGAAGGAAAGAAGCAGCGCCAAACCCACAGAGGGTGGAAATGGCTGCGTGTGAGTGGTCAAGTGGTTTCTGTGAACCGTGAAGTGGCTTCTGTGGACAGATGGGCATGAGGCAATGTTATTCTGCTCCTGAAATCAACTACCAAGTGCTGCAGTCAACTCAGGAAGAGAGCTGTCCCCTCTACGGTCCTACAGGGGGAAAGAGGAACAAGGGGCCAGTAGCTGTGGTTAACAGAGTACAAAGCTGGAGCTTCTACAAAATCACGAAGGAAGTGAGAGACAGCGTGTGGATCTGCTAGCAATAGGCGCTTCCCCGGCGAGAAGCCAGCCCGCCACAGGGCTGTGTTGCTCAGGAGCGTGGCTCTGCCTCGCCATTGGCTTTTTCTGAGGGTCAGGTCCATTTCCAGGTCAGACACTACCCTGACCCAGTCTGTAGGATGAAGAAGCATCTGTGACCCCCAGAGCTGCACAACAGCAAGAGGCAGCAGTGGCTGGGTGCATATGACACTAGGAAGTTACGGAGAAAGTTCTGGAATGAAGGGGGAAGCTGGCCCCTTCAACTGGACAAAAAGAGCGAACTCTAAGAGTCTGTGTTCAGGACTCCAGCTCAGCGGCTTCCCACATCACCGTCCCCAGCTCTAGGTAGGCCTCCTGCTGTCCTTACCTCCCAGACGGAGGTGATCAGTTCTCCCTGGGGTCACCACAGGACCAGTGCACACTTTTGTGGCCTTTTTTGCTTGCTGTACTTAGCTACCCTGGCACCACTACTGCCCACACACTCCCTGGGGCAGACAACACCTGTTGTCCTCATCTTAGGATACCCAGTGCCCAACACCGTGCCTGTTACAAATTATCAGTAATATCAGTATTTGTTATGTGAATGAGTCTCCTTCCTGTCCTTTCTTAGCTCCTCAGCTGGTCCAGCAGATGGGTTTGGTTCTGGACTTAGAGGGGACAGTTACAGACACAGATATCTTTTAAGATGAGAAGTGGATGTCTGGTTACCTGAAAGAAACAAAATCTCCTAAAACCAACCTTAGCTTCCTGCTTATCTACCCACTAAGGGAGGAAAAATACTTCTGCCAGAGAATTAAGCTCATACCTATCTCCTTTCCTTCAGTCAAAGTCCCACCCATCACTCAACACACGTCTCAAAGACCAATTCCCCCAGGCAGCATTCCTGACCCCTGTCCGGTGGGACTCTGTCCTGTGAGCCCCCCCCCCCCCCCACCTTTTCTGGTGCTGACAATTTACTGCCTTCTGCTGCGTTACTGATGGCCAGACTGTAGGTCCTGGTGGGAAGGGGCTGAGTCTGATTCTTCCTGGTCCCACTTCACCCCAGCCCCACACCCACCCCCAGGACCTGAGCAAGATAGGAGTAAGCTGAGTGAATACAGTTGCAGAGGATAAAAGGAAGGACAGACAAGAGCATGGCCTGGCTCTCAGGGATTTCGGTTTAACTTCCCAAGAAGCCACTCTCTAAGCACAGAGGCTGGGGAAGCTGGTGTCTATCTGGCCTGGGACCTCCCCTTTGGGCTCTTGGTGGGGCTGCAGCTGACTCCCTGTCCTCTCTAGCCCTGCTCTCAGGGAGGGTTCTTCTAGAGTCTGTGAATGCGGAGTTGGGCAAGACCCAAGAAGCCCAGAGCTCAGAGACGGCTGTCACCCACGGCTGGCGTGCCCTGCAACGTGCCCACCAAGCAGGCTTCCAGCCTCGGCAAGGACAACAGCTGAGCCTGTGGGACACTTCCCTTAGGTCACAGCCACCCTCTGAGCCCAGTTCTACTCCTTGGAGCTGCACAGAACAAATCCGCTCTCTTCCCCAGGGCAGCCCTTCGGGTGTCTGGGGACAGCTCTCTTGTCCTCTTGGTTTTCCTTCTCCAGGCTCAATATCCTCAGCGCTTACACTGTTTTTTTCAGTTTGTCCCAACAAGGCTATTGTTTCTAAGTGCTCTCGAAAGAACATTCTCTGCAAGGTGAAATAGAAACGAGTAAGTCATGTTGGTGCTGACCCGACCCTTTGCTGCATCTCAGCAAGAATAAATACTTTCACGTCTCTCCAGCGGTGCAGAAATAATGGGCAAGAGTCGTGTTCCCACACACACTTGCTCAAATCATGCCAATAAAAGGAGACCGGGAGAGTGTGAAGAGCATGTGACCTTTCTGGTCTCATAAAAAGACAGAAGCTTAGCCCCCAATTCAGTTGTTATTTTTTTCCCTTTAAACCTATGTTTAAACATGTTTAAAGAGATCTAGGAGGGGATGAAAAGAGGTTGATTAATGGGTACAAACATACAGTCAGATAGAAGAAATAAGACCTAGTGTCAGTAGATCAGTAGGGTGACTATAGTTTGCAATAATATATTGTACATTTCAAAATAGCTAGAAAGGAACAATGAGAATGTTTCCAGCATAAAGAAAAGGCAAATATTGAAGGTGATGGGTATCCCAATCACCCTGATTTGATCTTCACACATTATGTCAGTATAGTAGATTATCACATCCACCCCCAAAATGTGCATAGCTGTTATGTATCAATGTTTAAAAATTAACCTATGAGTGTAGTGTAACAACACTAAGAGCCAATAATTCAATTGAAAACTTTCCTTTGAAACCTTGGGATAGGACCTGCAGGAGCAGAGTGTGAGCCAACCAGGTAATACACCATGGCAAAAGCAAATTGATAGAAGCAAAATTCCTGAAGAGGTCTTGTTTTAGTGAAGCACTTTTTTGTTTGTTTGTTTTGTTTTTTGAGACGGCCTCAAACTCCTGGGCTCAAGCAATCTTCCTGCCTCAGCCTCCTGAGTAGCTGGGAATACAGGCACGCACCACCATGCCCAGCTAACTTCTATTTTTTGTAGAGACGGGGTCTCAGTCTTGCTCACGATGGTCTCAAACTCCTGGCCTCAAGCAATGATCCCGCCTTGGCCTCCCAGAGTGCTAGGATTACAGGTGTTAGCCACCGTACCCATGAAGCACTCCTTAATCTTGTTTTCCAGAATCTTCCCTTCAAAGAATACTATGAAGTGTTCAACAGTTCAAATCCCTCAAAAATAAATGCTAAAAAATTCACTAGAATCTTTCCTCTTTCTCGTTCCTTCCTTCCTTTCCTCCTTCCTTCCTTTTTCCCTCACCTTATTCCAAGAAATATTTGACATAACAAATACCTGAATGTTTTTGTGGCCCTGTGCTTTAACGGCATTGAATTTCTCATTGCTTCACACGAGTGGGCCAGTATTTAGAGTCCAAAATCTTTTTGTAATAAAGAATTTAGGCCAAAGCTGAACCTTTAGTAATGAGGTCTAACCTGTAATCAAATTAAATTAAATTAAATATCACAGCATTGGATTAATTTCAGCCCCACACATCCACTGCTATTAGGTTCTATTAATTTTTTTAATTGGTACAAAAGCCTTCCTGAAGGTGAATTTTATATAAGCATATCATGTAGAGGATATTTTCTTAATCATCTTTTTAATGAAAAAACTAAGCACAAATAATTGTTAAGGTCTAAGTGTTTTCATTACGTCATCTTAAACCTCATCAGTGATCATTTTTGAAAGGGCAGTAAAGAACTGATGATAACATCTTTATTTTTGTTTGCTTCGAAGCCTGGGGACAGGTAGGAGATGAAAACATACACTCAGATCCTGCCAGCCTAGAAGATTTCCAGTGTTGAAAAGAGCATTTATTTCTTCCTTTCCTTCCTAAATAACATAACACCGGAACATTTCCCAACCTCATCCTTCACTCTTTGACGTCACCTAAAGAGGAAGGCAATTTTATAATACTACCTGCTTAAGACTCGAGTTAAGCATAATTCATTCAAGCAACTTACAACATATGCCAAAAATATTGTATAAATCCAGGCCTTTGAGAGTCAGAGGAAAAGATGGGGAATGAGAGGGTGGAGGAAGGCTTCGCAGGGCAGCATGTTAACTCCCACCGGTGTTGTTTTCCAAGAAGCCAGAATGTTCTGGGCCTGCCCACCTGAGCCTCCCCTCCTTAAAGTGGGGCTTAGAAACAGGTTCATCCCACAGGTGGGGCAGTAGCCCTGGCCCCCACGGTAGAGGAGTGGCAGAGTGTGGGACGCTCCACCCTACTCTTTTCTGAACCCCATCGGGTTCAATTTAAAATTTGTGTCATGAATGATATCCCAAGGGGCCTGTGAGCTGCTGATGGGATGGCTTCCTTTCCAGTGCAAATATCCGGCTGACCCCACACTGGTGGAGCTGCCCCAGGCCCTACCCTTCCCAGGACAACCCTGCTGAGAAGGCAGCCCTGAGAAAGCCTTGTCCCATCACACACTGGGCAATTCCTTCAGCTCAGCCAACATGAATGCTTGGACCAGTCCCTGCTCCTGGTCCTGAGAAATTCAGAAATCAATAAAAATCATATTATTACAGTAGTTAATGTTTAAATATGTGCCAGGCACCATCCTGTTTATATACACACTCTCATCATTGATTTGTCACAACAATGCTATGAGGTAGGCACTGCTATCATCTCCATTCCATGGATAAGAAGCAGGAGGCACAGAGAGGGAGGGAGAAGGACAGGGGTCCCCCTTGAGCAATCTGGCTTCCAAGCCAGAACAGAGAGGCTGCTCACCGAGGCCTCTCCGTGAGACACAGTGATACCCAGGGGAAGGCAGAGCCATGCAGCCACTCGACTGATCTTTACAAGTGCCTGAGAACCACGCATATGCCAGCACCTTGGTTTCCTTCTTTATAGGGCCACAGAACATGTGCATATGACCACTTTGCCGGGCAGGATGCTACTGAGCAGGTGCTACTTCAACAGCGGTCCAAGCATCACAGCTTGGAGTGGTGTAAGAGCCCAGGAACAAGGAACTGTGGAGCCTTGAACCAGGCCCATGCTGGAAATGTGACACCCAGACCCCTACTCATTCCACCAGAGCTGCTGGAAAATGAACGTATCTGGTATAAACCAAAGTGTCCACCCCCCACCCATTACCAGGCCCTGCTTTCTGCTGCTAGAGTCTCTTGGTTCACATTTTCCAAACGCTGGGAGGCTTAGGGCCTCAGCTAAGGAAGGTAATACCTGTCCAGAGGGTCTGTACCATCTCTATGGGCAAAAGAATATCCCCACTTGATACTGTTGGCATGGCTGTTTATCTGGGTGTGAAATCCGCCCCCCTCCAAACTTCTTAAAGAGATCCACAGCAAACAAGGCATATTTGTAAAAGCCATGTCATTTGATGCTCAAAAACAACCCTGTGGACTAGCTTAGGATAGGTGATATATGTTATGCCCATTTCTTAAATGAGGAAACTGAGGTTCAGAAAAATCAAATGGCTTGATCCAAAGTCAACCAGCTACTATATATCAAGGAAACTTAAATCCTGTTTTTCTATCATCAAATCCAGTACTTGTCTCTCTGTACCACAGCATCCCAGTGGAAAATGAAAAGTCAATATCATCTTTGGTTTTTGATCACATGTGATGACCAAACCAGACAAGAAAGTTCTGTGACTGCCACTGGATTCGAATCCTGGAGCACCTTCCAGTGTGTGAGTGCGCTTTGTCCATGTTTAGGAGGAAGCCAAGCCAGATTGGCTGAGACAGCTGAGAGAGGCACCTGGCCCGTCACTGAGATGTACTGCGTCCCCTGGGGGTTACGGCGACTGCCTGCATTCCCAGCAGCCCCGCAGCCTGACAGGCAGTGCTGAGTTGAAGAAGCATAGACTTATGGATAGAGCCTGGGATCATGCGCCTCAAGGCCTGAGTTCAAGCCCCTCCTCTGACACTTGCTAATGTGATTTGGCAAGTCATGTACCCTCTCTGGGACTCATCCTCCTCATCTGTAAAATGGGGATTAAAAACCTCATGTCCCACCTGACTAATAGCCTGTGATGTGGGAGTCTTCCTACCAACTTCACTCTGAAATACTGTCACCAGACCAAAGATAACATTGAGTAGCTGGTCTCATTTTTAGGAGGCTACCCCACTGAGAGATGTGAGAAAGAGGGGTACAGTGCCACCTTTGTGAGGTGGGACAGGGATTGGCTATCTGGTTGACTTGTGCTGGAGCAACTGCTGGAACCCTGAGCAGTCCTTTTACTCCTTCTAACTCAACTTGTCTGGTTGACATCTAAGTTCTCTCTTGTAGCCCTAAAAGTCTCAGAATCTATAAATCTTGGAAGTTGGTTAACTCTATGACCTTTGACAATTCGCTGTACCTCTCTAAATGCCATTTCTCCATCTGCAAAAGCCAAATCACACTTCCTTCCCACCGGCTGCACTTTAATCGACAATCACTCTAAACCCGATGATCTCCTTGGAGGCCGCCTGCCTTGCTCAATCACTCAGTTGTAATGAGGTTATTGCTGGAACTGGCAACTCGCACAGCCTTGGGATTCAAGCAAAGCACACCAGACTTTCCACAAAAGCTGCTGAAGCTCCAGATGCCCCGGGGGTGGCCGCTGCCCTGATGAGGTCAGCTTCCCACCAGCAGCCTCCTTGAGATGCTTCAGTCACAGCTAGGCTCGCTGGTGACTCTTAAAGTTCCCTTGGCACTTGAGCTCTTGGCTTCTCCTCCTTATAAGTGAAATCTTTATGGACAGCACCTGCAGAAGAACAGGAGCGACATGAGAGGTCATGAACTGCCACTCCTGGTCCAGCCTATCTTTAGCCTAGAGGAAGTGGGGAACCACAGAAAGTTTATGAGTTAGTGCAGCAGTTCTCAAAATGTGTACCATGGAGTCAGGGGTTCCATGAAGTCAAAACTTTTCATAAGGGTATAAAGATGTTATTTGCCTTTTCTCCCTACATTGACATTTGCAATGATGGTGCAAAAGCAACAGCGAGTAAAACTGCCATCCCCTGAGCACAAATCAAGATAGTGAAAATCCACTGTGTTGGTCGTCATCATATTCTTTACAACCACACACTCAAGGTAAAAAATAAATTTTAAAAAAAAGCCAGTTTCGGCCAAGCATGGTGGCTCACACCTGTAATCCTAGCACTCAGGGAGGCAGAGGCGGGAGGATCGCTCGAGGTCAGGTATTCAAGACCAGCCTGAGCAAGAGTGAGACTCCGTCTCTACTAAAAATAGAAAGAAATTAGCCAGACAACTAAAAATATATAGAAATAATTAGCCGGGTGTGGTGGCGCATGCCTGTAGTCCCAGCTACTTGGGAGGCTGAGGCAGAAGGATCGCTTGAGCCCAGGAGTTTGAGGTTGCTGTGAGCTAGGCTGACGCCACGGCACTCTAGCCCGGGCAACA
>CAUYPO010068757.1:0-26863 GCA_963574435.1 Cheirogaleus major | reverse complement strand
GCAATTGTGAATTGTGCTGCTATAAACATTCGAGTGCAGGTGTCTTTTTCATAGAGTGACTTTTGTTCTTTTGGGTAGAAGCCCAGTAATGGGATTGCTGGATCAAATGGCAGATCTACTTGTGTCGCTTTAAGGTATCTCCATATTGCTTTCCACAGAGGCTGAACTAGTCTGCAGTCCCCCCAGCAGTTGTCTTTACCTTTGTATTTGTAAAGCTTGATTTTCAAAATGTTAAAATCACAAGTCTCAGGCAAATATAAAATGAACACATGTCATTAATGAAAGAACACTGGTTCAAAGAGTATTTGGGGAGCTAAGTATTACATTTATAGGCGATTTTAGGAGAAGATTGCTGTGGTAGATACGAAACTGGTTAATGTACCGCAAGGCCATAAACTGTAACTTCTGAGTTTTTCTATTCCGTTGGACAGAACTTATTTTCATCTCTACTGAAATAAAATCTACAGATTGACTCTGTCCCTACAGAGTTGTAGAATAGCCAATTACATAAATAGATAAGTGGAATACTCAGTAATCTCTTCTGCCTATTTCCAAGTTTCAGATAATTTTCCGGACAATCTTCTGAAGTTGCATGAACAAATAAATGTCTAGGAATGGATCTTTTTTCCTTTCATCCTTTTGAGTATTTAGTGAGCTCTTTTATATGTCTTTTTTTTTTTTTGTAACACTAAGGAATTTTCTTTATTGTTTCCTTCCCTCCATTTGCTGTGCTCTTTCTTTCTAGAACATCTCATAATCAGATGTTGGACCACTGGGATTGAATCTCTTTGTTTCTTAACTTTCCAAAGTCTCACATTTTCTAATTTTTTGTCCTTTTTATTTATGTTCTGGGTGTTTTCTTAATTTTTGCTCCTGCCATTCTATTGAAGTATTCATTTTGATAATTAAATTATATTTTTAAATATTCAGGAACACTTTTTTGATCTTTGATTTGTCCTTTCTTATAGCAGCTGTTCTTGTTTTTACTTTTTTTTTAAATAAAGCCTACAGCACCTGGCAACTGTTCTTGTTTTATGTGTGCTGTACTTTTTCGTTTCTCTTTGAAGGAACATATGAGATACACTTAACATTTTTCTACTCTCTGAGTAATCTGTTTTCTTTTGGGGGGTCAGTGGTGCTGGTTGACATCTAGGTCCTTCTTTCTTGTGCTGTTAGATTTTTGAATGTCTGCTGGTCCCTGCTGGTTCATTCTGGTTATGACTGAAGAACTAGGTTGGTAATATTTTTAATATTTATAATAATAATAATAATAACACATAACTGAGGTGCATGTATTTGTGCACTAATCCTATAAGATCTTATTAGTTTTCTTATTCTGAGGAAACCAAGGCACAAAAAAGTTCAAGTAATTTGCCCAAGGTCATATAGCTAGAAGGGGCAAAGCTGGGCTGCCGTCTCAGCTGGTCTGTCTTTGGAGTCCAGGTTTTCAACCACAGCCTTGCTTGTGCAGGTCTGGTTCCTCAGCAAGCTTGCCTGGGAGAGAGGACTATCTTAGAGTTCTGTGCTGAGAGCTGAGTGGACCAAAGGGATTGATAGGCTTCATTTTAGGGTGTGCTTGGGAGAAACCAGCAGATGACCCCCAATATGCCAGAAAGAAGAAAACACTCACCAACACCTGGGGCGGGGGCACTGCGCCCCCAGGCAGATGACTCAGCTCTTTCAGAAAGAAGTTCATCAGTATTAACTGGTGGACAGATGCTTATACTCCCTATTACTTTTGCATCTGCAAAAGTCTCTTCAATATTCTTCCAATGTTTTATTATGAAAATTCTCAAACTTACAGAAAAGTTGAGCAAATAACTCAATGAATTCTCATATGCCCTCCACTTTCGGTAGCTGTTAATAGTTTGCAATGTTTGCTACCTAAATAGAAATTTTACATTTCAAAATTGCAGTCTTCATGATACTTCATTCCTGTATACTTTAGGAAGTATCTCTTGAAAAAAAAAAAAAAACATTCTGTTGCATCACCATAATAACATTACCACACCTAAGGAAATTATCAGTAATTTCCTAATGTCATCTAATATTCTGCCCATATTCAAATTTCCCCAATTGTTCCAAAACATTTTTAAATAAATTTTCTTTGTAAAAATCTTTGTAATTGAAGTATGGTTTGTGCACATTTTTGTATGTATAAGGGAACAGCTTGATGAGTTATCAAAAAGTGGATACTCCCATGTAACCTAACTTTTTTGAATAAATTTATGATGCTTTTTTGAATAAATTTAAGATGCTGTCAAGGTTCACTTACTGCATTTAATTATTCTGTCTCTTGGTCTTTTGTACTCTAGAATACTGTTCTTTTTTTTTTTTTCCTAGAAATTGACATTATGAAGAGGTGATTCCAGTTGGCTTATGTTTTGTTGTTGATTTTCTTCTTTGACATGAAAAATTTCAAATATACCCCAAAGTTCAGAGAAATACAACAAACCCCATGTTCCCATTGCCCAGCTACAACAATCATCACATGTCCAAACTTGTCTCATCTGGACCCCTAACCCTAACCACTCTTCTCTCTTGCCTTTGGATTGTCTGAAAATAAACCCCAGCCTTCACAATATTTCATCCTTAAATATTTCAGTATATGTTTATAAAAGATATATAATTCATCAAGCTCGTCAAGTATCTAGTCATTGTTTCACATGTTTTTAATAATGCGTTTGTTTTTACTGGAGCCAAACAAGCAAGATCCTCACATTGCATTTAGTCAGTTGTTTCCTTTAATCAATAACCCTCTTCGTCTTGTTTTCCCCATTGCAATTTTTTGTTGAAGCAAGTAGATCCTTTGTCCAGTTGAGTTATATGGCATCCTCAAGGTGCTGTTTAGCTTGTTCCTTTGTTTCCTTTAATTTCTGTAACTGGTAGTTAAATCTAGAAGGTTGATTTGATCCAGGTTTGATGCTAGGGGCCAGAATACTTCACCAGTGGTGGTGTGAATTTCCATCAGGAAGCACACATTGGTTGTCTCTCTTTTTGTGATGTTGGTAGTCATTTATAATGTACTTAGATCGCTTGGTTAACTTGAATCTTTTGTGTTTAAAAATGTCAATAAATAACAGTTACATTGATCTCCACACCATATCTATGAAACTGTTCTGTTCTTTGAGATATTTGATAAGTGTCTTTGGAAAAGATACTTTGGTCATATAAATTTGGGGAATGCCACATACTGTGGCTTCCTCTTATTAATTCATAGTTTAAAATTTTAATGATACTTGGAAGTGCTAATTGTTTAACTTTGTTTAACTCAAGCTTTCCCAAATTCACTTCACTTTATACCCTTCTCCACATACTACCTACCAAGCCTTCCCAGGAAACTAGAAATCAATAGAAAGTTATTTGGGAAATGTGGCCTTAAATCATTTATTCAGTCACTCAATAAATATTAAGCAGCGGCTTCATGGTAGGCATTGTGTTAGGCACCTATGTAGAAGTGGACTCCTCAAACTTTATTGGTTCTTTACTTTTCTGATGTTAGAATGTTTCACTTGTCCCATGGGGAGAAATACCTGATTAGTGTATTGTAACGATCTGATCACTGGGGCTTACAGTATCTCAGAATAAGCAGTATCCCTGCCTGCTAGGAGAGTCAGAGAGTCTGGCTTTCATTCCACTGCTCAGCTGGAAGTTGAAGGAGGAGAGAGAAAGGATCAGGCTCTGATTATCCATTCCCGACTACGTAACAAACCACCTCAAAACCTAATGGTTAAAGCTACAACTCATCATTACTTCTTATGGTTTTGTGGATTGACGGGATTCTTGCTCAGTATCTCTCATGTGATTGCAGTCACATGGCAGATGGATTTGGAACCACCTGAAGGCTTGACTGGGCGGGACATCCAGGACGGCTCTTTCACATGACCGGGGCTGGTACTGGCTTGTTGGCTGAGTGCTCAGCTGGGACTGGCGACCAGAGCATTAACATGTGAGCTCCCCATGTAACAGCCACCCCACATGGTGACCAGGGTCTGAGAGGGAGTGTCTTAAGTTCTTAAGTGAGTGTTCCAGGAGGCCTAGGAGGAAGTTGCAAGGCTTCTTATGATCTAGCTTTGCATGTCCCAGAAGGTCACTTCTACCACGTTCTATTAGTCAAACAAGTTCCTAAGGCCAGCTTAGAATTAAGGAGAGGGGATTGTATGCCACTTCTTTTTTTGTAATTTTCTTATTGTGGTAAAATATTCATAACACAAAATTTACCGTTTTAACTATTTTTAAGCATACAATTCAGTGGCACTTTTAAGTGTACATTTAGTGGCATTAAGTGTATTCACAATGTACAATCACCACACTCTCCATTTCCAGAATTTTTTCATCATCCCAAACAGATCTCTGTTCTCATTAAACAACAACTCCTCATTTTCCTCTCCCCTCAAGTCCCTGGCAACCACGATTCTACTTTCTGTCTCTATGAATTTGGCTATCCCAGGTACCTTATATAAATGAAATCATAGAATATTTGTCCTTTGGTGTCTGGCTTCTTTCACAAAATGTTTTCAAGTTCATCCATGTTATAGCATGTGTTAGAACTTCATTCCTTTTGGTGGTGGAATGGTATTCCATGGCATACCTTGAACTTCAGCTCTTGATGTGAGGAACGGTCTGTGAGTACAGGCAGGAGAGGACTTGGTGGCCTTCTCTGCAGACGGCTGACTCTGGCCGGCAGATTCTTCTCAAGACCTGTGATCTTCATGACTAGGAAGTCATACGATCTGATCTGGCTCTTGAACTTCCTGAACCTGGAGAAGCTAGGAGCAGCAGAGAAGAGGCCAGAAGTAGGGAAAGAAAGAAAATTAGAGAGACACAGAGAAAAGGATAAAACAATAATGAAGTAAGGAAAGTAGAGTCTCAAGAACTATAGACCTGGCATTTTGTTTAAAATGCACTTTCTGCTGCCTCTCTAATCTTCAAATCCAAACTTATTTTGCCATCTTAATTTCCGAGGGTCCTAGCCGATCAGGTTCCTGGCTGGTTTGCCTCATTAGAACAACAAAT
The DNA here is from genome assembly GCA_963574435.1 of Cheirogaleus major. NCBI lineage: Eukaryota > Metazoa > Chordata > Mammalia > Primates > Cheirogaleidae > Cheirogaleus > Cheirogaleus major. The sequence continues at coordinate 21,847 of CAUYPO010068757.1, read as the reverse complement.
CTCATGTGTCACGTGATCCGCTGACTGTTGCTCTTGAGACTTGGCATTTAGGAACTTTCCTTCTGGTCCTTAGCAACACTCCTAAGGAGAACATGTTAATTTAGGGGTGACAGAGCTGTCCGAGTTGGATTGAGGAATTATGGAGCCAGCCCCATGCTGAGGGGGTCCCCTTCTCTGCTAAGCCTGATTGGTTGGCTAGTAAGAAAAGTCACTTTCCTGAGAAATGAGGGACAGTGTGCTGAATGAAAGGGGTCTAGGGGGAGTCTGTAAGAGAACCTGAGAAAGGAGACCCCTGGTAGGGCAGAATTTGCTTTTCACGAATGAAGAGGCATGCAAGTGCCCCTGAGATTTATGTTTTCACCAAGAGTAAGGGGCTCCAGGTGGTAAGTGCTTTTAGCTCTTCTCAAAGCTGTGTCCCCAACTGATCAACATTTGTGTCTCACTCTGGAGGGGAAGGCAAGGGACCTTTCACCTCTGTTGAAAGAGGAATGGGAAAGAAACGTTATTATTATATATCAGATGCTTTATAAAAAGGAAATCAGGGGACAGCTCTAATATGAGGAAATCTGGCACTTCAACATCTTTGAGAGGAAAGAGAGACAGCTGGTTCTGTTCGTAGCAACGGGCCTGTGTTTGGCTCATTGGCAAGGAGAGCCGGTCTGGGTGATGGTGATATGTCTGCCAGATTTCTGGAAGAAGTTTAAAGTATGTCAAGGTACTGAAGTTAGGAGTAGATTCTCTCGGGGACCGAGGATTAAAGGCACACAGACAAAGCAAGGCAGTGTGTGTGTGAGCTCCTAAAATAGGTTAAGGAAGTAAGAGTGTGGGCTTTGTCTGTGCTTGTGATTTATGATGTTTTATTGGTTGCCTTGGTGCTGGGTAGTCAATCCAAGCATTCACTTTGCTAAACCAGTTCAGAAAGGTTTCAGTTTGGTGTCTTGTCTTCAGGTTTTTTACCCCCAGTGACATTGTGTTGTGTTCAGATAACCTTGCTCATGGTTCTAGACCTTTGTATTGAAATGCTTCCCCAAACCGAATTAAAATTTAAAATGTTAAGAGTTAAATAAGTGGTCATATTAACTGTCAAGGGTTCTATGTCATTTTTCTTATTAACCAGCAACTAATCAGTGGTTTGGAGCTCGAACTCAGTGTCTCCAAGGACATAAATGTTAAAATGGTGGTTAGTGTCCCAGCAAGACCACACCATAATCTTGTTTCAGTGGGAAAATATAAGCTGGGTTCTAAGGACTGCTGCCCTCACTTCTTCCTTTGAAATAATGGAACAGAAGTCCCAACCCTTCCCATCTTCTTCCCCCAGGAAGTGGTGAACTCCTACCAGGAGGGGTGGTGGTAGATATTTTCTTGCTAGCAGTGACAGTGTTTTATGTTTTCATCTTTTAAGGCCATTCTCTATATGTTCAAGAATATCAGTAAGAATGCATGATACCTGTATATAGTGTTTGTCAGAATGATTTGATTTTCTATTATTTGTTCATCGATTGATTAACTCATTCATTCATTTAGTATTATTTATTACTACCTATATTTTGTTTTTCCTTTTATTTCATCATATATTGGGGGTACAAATATTGTTAGGGTTACATACATTACCCCTACCACCCCTCCCCCCCCACATGTCAGAGCTTCAAGTGAGTCCAATCCCCAGGTGGCGCGCACGGCTCACATTATGTAACTCTACACTTCCTCCTCCCTCACTACCTATATTTTTGAGTCCTTGGTTTAGATTTTGTACCCCACTGGAGAAAAATGTATTTTATTTTTTATTTATTTTTGAGCAGTATCAAAAGGCTATATGTGGGGGGTGGGGGGAGAAGGCATAGTGATTCAATGAGTACCAGTGATATTTTCTTTGGAAATTAAAAGGTGAATGTGAGTGTGAAAGAGAAGGATTCTGAGGTGGTATTAGTATCTTTTAAATTAAAACTTTCTGCTTTTTTAGAAGTTTGTTTTCACGAGGAAATAATTTGGTGAGCTGTTGATATTTAAATAAAAACAATATACACACTCATTCACTGTTAACATTTAGGAAAATATGTGTTATTTCTGATAGTGTAAAAGGAACATTGCATTTTATGAACATGTTTAATTGTTAAGGGAAGCTTTTTTTTTTTTTTTTAGCATTAATAAAGCATTTCTTCATTAGAGTACTGCATATTATGCCAAGCATTTGTAATGGAGGCAGACCAAGGTGGGAGAGCTGTGTAGACCCACATCCACCAGTGAGCAGACCTAAGAACTTGGGGGGAGACGGTAAGGGTTAGGGACAGGTGAAAAAAGGGCCAAACTGGAGTGATAGGATGGGAAGAGAGAGAGGCGGCCATGGTTCCTGATTTATTAAAAGTTTGTGAGTTGACAAGTACATGTATTGAGGAAAGATATATTAAATGTGGTCTATGGCACTGCTGTGGGTAGTTTTATGGCCATTCTCTTTTTGTTGTTCTTTTCAACAGCCATTTGAGGTAGGTATTGCTCTAGTTTACAAGTAAACAAGTGAGACCCAGAGAGATTAAGTAATTTGCCCAAGGTTAGTCAGCTAGTAAGTTAATTGGCTGAAAATTGAACACATTTATTCAAGTCCAAGTTCATCTCCTTTATTTCATTTTGTGTTTTAAATTTAGTTTTCATTTTTATCAAGATCATACATGCACACAGTTTAAAGGGTCAAAGGGTGCTGTCAGTCTTAAAATGTTCAGTCCCTCATCTCCTTCTCCAAAGTCAACCACCTCAACCATTCTTTTGACATTTATCTCTATATTTCTAAATTTAAAAAATGTGATATTGCTATTTCTTGATTTTCCAATGTTAGGCATTGTAGACAATTAGGATATCTTTCTCTTTTACAACACTTCACATACTCCCATTTGTCCCCAACATACTTTTTATGTTCCTTCTCTCAGTATCTTGATTGTGGCCAGAGCAATATTCAATGTTTGTTTTATTTTAACTATTACTCTTCCTCTCCTGTAAAACATTTTTTTCTTTAAAAGCAGCTTTATTAATGTATAATTTACACAGAATAAACTGCACATACTTAAGTGTGCAATTTGATATATTTTGACATATGTCTCCACCTAAGGAATCATCACCACAGTGAAGATATTATAATTAACTCCTGTATTTTATTTTTTCTCAAGTTAACAATGGTCTTTCCTTCCCCATTTGCTTAGTTTTTCTGTATATCTATCATTGATCAAATGTCAACTTTCCTCTCATAGTTTAAGTCTCTTTTCCAGATAGTCAAGCACATCCACTGGATATTCTGTCACTTCCATCTTCTCAGAAGATTCCCTCCTGGATCCTTCTGCCTTGCTCTGTCTGGGCCGGCTGCCCAGAAGGCCCACAGAGTACCTTCATCTTTATGCCCATCTCACCATCATGCTTGGAATTCCTTTTACCTCTCTCTTGGGTGGGATCCCTGTTGCCTAGATTCCCATAGCTTCTTTTTTTCCTCAGTTCCCCCTCATTTTGGTGGAGCATTCTCTAGTAACTTTCCCAGAAAAGGGTGCATGAGAAACACATTTTTAAAAAATTGTATATAAATTGCAAAACCATAAAAACATTTTTTATTCTATTCAAACTTAATAATTTTAGTTAAATATAGAATTCTAAATTGGAATTCTCTCTTAAAATTTTGAAGGCATTGCTATGTAGAATTTGGGCTCTTCAAAAAAAAATCTTTCATCTTTAGCTGTGGTTGAGGAAATATTTTCTTCTGGGTCTACATCTGTGGTCAGAAAAAGGAATCAGGAGTTCTAGTTGACATTTTTAAAGGGACAATTTATATATAATCAGATGCACAAGTCTTAAGTGCATAGCTTGCTGAATTTTTACACATATGTACACCTTATAATCATCATTCAGGTCAAGATAAAACTTTTCCAGCATCTTATGAAGTTCCCTTATGCCCCTTCCTGGTCAATTTCCCTCCCTTCCTTCAGGGATAACTCCTGTCCTCATTTTTTTTCCATCGTAGGTTAGTTTTATGTGCTCCTGAACTTTATACAGAATCATACAGTATGTGCACTTTTGTGTCTGGCTTCTTTTGCTCAATATAATGTTTCTGAGGTTCATCCATGTTATGTGCATCGGTGGTTTGTTTTATTGCTGAGTTTTATTTGTTCATCCATGCATTTGGGTTGTTCCAATTTTTGGCCACTATGAAAAAGTTACTGTGAACATTCTTGTCCATGTCTTTTTGTGGATATATGTACTTGTTTGTCTTAGGTGTATACCTAAAAGTGGGATTTCTGGGTCATAGGGTGGTGTGTGTTTAACTTTATTAGAAACTGCTGATCATTTTCCAGAGTAGTTGTACTGTTTTTAATTGTTCCTTCAATAGACTCTCAGTCAGTCCTATTTTTAGGTTCAGTTTTATTTCCAGAGGTATCTAGTGCCACCCGTTTCTGGACATCTGGGGATTCTGAAGAGTAGATCCCACTGAGTTTTGGCTGTCCTCATTGCTGTCATGGGATTCAGTCTTCTCAGGACCACTGAGTCAATTCACACTTGTCCACCAGCTTTCTAACTTCCAAAATTTTGTTGCTGTTCTCATATTCTCTCTGTCCTTAAGGATTCCTACACTTAAAATTTTTCCTTTCCTACCATTTTAGTGGGTTTTCAGGAACAAGTAGAGATAAATGCTTATGCTCAATTCACCATTTTAAACCTACTCACTTTTAAAGTATTCTGCCTTCCCACAATTACTGGAGCTACTTATTTATTTAAACATGCATAGGGAGTTTAAGTCACAACTTGAGCTTGGAGCAGTGGGGAAGTAAGGAGCAAAATTAAAGTCCTCAGGCAGTAGGGAAAGGTCAGCCTATTTAAAGAATAAAATCTTTTATCAAAAAAGATACTCAACAATACCAAGCTGTGATAGACATAATTATTTAATGATATTATGTGATAGGGATTATGAGGAACTTTTAGCAGGTAGCAGTAGGCAAACTGAGGGCCATGTTGCTTCTTGATAGCCTCAGGTTCATCAAACATTCTTTTATTAATTTACTTAATTGATACCTGGAATGAACCGGGGGCACAATTGCAAGAGTTCAGAGCTGAGGTGAATACCAAATACTAAATTGAAAAACGTAATACCTTTTGCGTAAAGGCATCTGTCATAAGTATCATAAACTACTCATGATTCAAGTTAGTAACAAAAAATGAAATGAAAAACAGAGAAGGCTTAACTCAGGTTGCCAGTCCTTTTGAGAAGACTAGCTCTTTGGATCGTGGATTTTGCATCTTACACTTAAAGACCACAGGGCAATGTGGGGCAAGCCCTCCACTTTTTGGGTCTCGCTAGCTGTCTTGATCTAAAATGCAAGATCTAGAAAGACATTTCTCTGTCAACTCTGGGCTTTTATTTCCTTTCTTTCTTTCTTATTTCTTTTTGACACAGGGTCTCACTCTGCTGCCTGGGCTAGAGTGCAATGATGTCATCATAGCTCAGTTTTCTTGAGAGTAAATTCCAATGATGAATCAGTTTCAGTAGAATTCAGTAACAGGAACCCATAGTGTTCACTTCACTGGGCAGATGATGATGAATTTGAGGTGATAACAATAGGAACGGGGCTTAAAGAGCAGAAAAAATTTAGATTAAATGCAAGGAAAAATTTTGTAGAGAAGTTGTATCAGTCAGGCTCCCAGTGAGAATTATAATTGGATGAGAGGTTAATAAAGGGACGATTCAGAAAGGTGTGTGCAGGATGTAGGGAATGGCCAAGCTATTAACCTTCCCTAAGCCTGAAAGAAGGAGAAGGGTGGTTACCGGGATCTGGAAGTCGGAATCATGTTCAGAGCGCCCCTGAGAGCACCTGTGGCTTTCCATGGAGGGGCACAGCCAGCCTGAGGTTGCAGAGAAGGAACCAGAATGACACCCCCAACCTCACTCTCCTCCCTCCCTGTGGTCTCCTGCCAGGGCTCCCCAATGGCTGAGCTCCACTGGAGACCAGAGGGCGAAGGAGCCCCACTGACACAGTCTGCATGGGTCAGCCTTCCCTCCTGGTGACGGCTGGAGAGAAGCTCTGGTGAAACAAACAGGAGATATCCCGCACACAAATGTCAGTGGTCCAATGTGGAGCAAGTTCCTAAAGTAGGTTGCAGAAATTGTTCTTTTTGGAGTTTTAGAAACAATGTACCTGCAGATTATTCTTACAATTTGAGTATCCTCTCCAGCTGCTATAAATTCAGGCATGTCACAAGAGAAAGAATGAAATGCTGGTACCAGACCTAGTGAAACTCATTTTTTTTTTTTGAAATTCACTTTATAATAACAAGCTGTTCATGCCCATTATTAGTAATAATAAAACTGCATAGTATTTTGCAGTTGACAAAGGACTTTCAATGTGCATAATTTTGTGTAATTCTCTCAATAATCTTGTGAGGTAGATAGGAAGGTAGACCCATTTAATGGATGAATAAAGTGAGTGTCCCAGAGGTTGCCTAAGGCATCACAGCAAACAAGTGGGAAAGTCTGAATTTAAATCAGGTTGCCTGATTTCAAAATCAGGTATTTTCCATAAAGAGAAAGTCCAATCACCTGCAATGATTTTTTTAAAAGGCAAAATGATGACATCATAAGAAACATAAGAAATTCTTCCCCGTCCCAGATATTGTTGAGTGGCCTTTGTGACTGTGTTGTTCTTCGTCAGCAGCTGATGTTTTACTGTCTCCAGGTTGGGGGCATGTCATATGGTAAAGGTTAGCATGGAAATCTGGGTCTTGGAAGTCAAACCGTTATAACCAGGCAAAGGCTAGATGGTCCATTCGGAAGGTCTCTGTAAACCCTGAGTACCTCATAACACCAATATTTTATACCCTGGACCGTGGTCCAACCTCTGAAAGAGGTGTCCTAATAGGCCCCATTTATGATATATGCCACAGTAGTCTATGCTAGAGTAATTCAGGTGACCATTTGGCTAATTTTGATCAGAGTTTAACAACAACAACAACAACAACAACAACAATTCTATATTCAGGAATAGAGTTGAGGAATGGTGCATGGTGATTTTGTACACAGTCTATGTGCCATGGCCCAGGGCCTCCTTCTGGGGTTTGCAGGTGTCGCATTCTGGTGATTTGACTTTGACTTGTCATTGGCAGCCCCTCAATGTAGGAGGGAAACAAAGCTGACCAGGGGCATTTTCTCATCTTATTGTTTGTCAGTCAAACATTTTAGAAGTATTCCCATTCATTGTATGATCTCACAGTCCTGCTTTGGCAGCTGGATTTAGGATTTTCTTTTCTAAAAAATATAGTCAGTATAATTTATATACAGTGGAATCCCAGATTGTAAGTGTTCAGTTACCTAAGTAAGTTTTGACAATTGGAATCATGTATATAACCACCACCCAAAACAAGACATAGGACATTTTTATAACTCAAAAACATCTTCTCGTGTCTCTTTCGGGTCAGTCTCCTCCCTCACTACCCCAAATACTCTTCCTTCTAATTTCTATCACTGTAGATTTTTGTGTGTTCTGAACTTTACATAAGTGAAATCATACAGTATCTGGCTTATTTTGCTCAATGTAATATTTCTTTATTGATACATAATATTTGTATTATATATATTTATGGTATACATGTAATATTTTGTTACATGCATAGAATGTGTAATGATCAAGTCAGGGTATTTGGGGTATCTATCACCTCAAGGATTTATCATTTCTATGTGTTGGGAACATTTCAAGTCATCTCTTCTAGCTATTTTGAAACATACAAACTATATAGTGTTAACTATAGTGACCCTACTCTGCTATGAAACATTAGAACTTACACCTTCTATCTAACTGTATGTTTGAACCCACTGCTCCCCACCCTCACCCCCTTCCCAACCTCTGTTGGTTATCATTCTGCTCTTTACCTCCATGAGATTGACATTTTAGTTCCTGCATCTCAGTGAAAACATGCAATATTTGTCTTTCTTTGCTTGGCTTATTTCACTAAATATAATGACCTCTACTTTCATTCATGTTGCTGCAAGTGACAGGATTTCATTCTTTTTTATGGCCACATAAAAATTTCATTGTGTATATATACCACATTTTCTTTATCCATTTATCCATTAATGGACACTTAAGTTGATTCCATATCTTGACTATTGTGAATAGTGCTGCAGTTAATGTAGGGGTGAAGGTATCTCTTTGATATACTGATTTCCTTTCCTTTGGATAAATACACAGTAGTGGGATTGCTGGATTGTATGGTAGTTCTATTTTTAGAATTTTGTGAAATCTCCATAGTGTTTTACATAATGGCTATATTATTATAATTTACATTCCCACCAACAGTGTATGAGAGTTCCCTTTCCCCTGCATCCTCTCCAGCATGTTATTTTTTGCCTTTTTGGTAATAGCCACTCTAAATGGGGTAAAATGATATCTCATTGTAGTTTTGATTTGCATTTCTCTGCTAATTAGTGATGTTGAGCATTTTTTCATATGCCTGTTGGCCATTTGTATGTCTTCTTTTGAGAAATGTCTGTTCAGATCCTTTGCCCACTTTTTAATGGGATTATTTGTTTTTGTGCTCTTGAGTTGTTTGAGTTCCTTATATATTCTGGATATTAGTCTCTTGCTGGATGAATGGTTTATAAACCTTTCTTCCAGTTCAATAGGTTGTCTCTTTACTCTGTTGCTTATTTCTTTTGTTGTGCAGAAGCTTTTTAATATTGTCCCATTTGTCTGTTTTTGTTTTGGTTGCCTGTGCTTTTGGGATCTTAGCCACAAAATCTTTGTCTGGACAAATGTCCTAGAGTGTTTCCTAATGTTTTTTCAAGTAATTTTATACTTTTATGCATTATGTTTAATCCATTTTGAGTTGATTTTTTAATATGGTGAGAGATACGGATCTAGTTTCATTGCTCTGCATGTGGATATACAGTTTTCTCAGCCCCATTTATTGAAGAGACTGTATGTTCTTGGTGCCTTTGTTGAAGATCAGTTGGCTGTAAATATGTGGATTTATTTCTTAGCTCTCTATTCTGTTCCATTGGTCTATATGTCTGTTTTTGTACCAATGCCATGCTGTTTTGGTTACTATAAATTTTGAAGTTAGGTAGTGACTCCAGCATTGTTCTTTTTTGCTCAGGATTGCTTTGGCTATGTGGGCTCTTTCTTGGTTCCATACAAATTTTAGGATTGTTTTTCTTTTTCTTTCTTCTTTTTCTTCTTCTTTTTTTGGAAATGAGGTCTCACTATATCACTCAGTCTGATCTTGACCTCCTGGCCTCCTGCCTCAACCTCCTGAGTAGGTGGGACTACAGGCATGAGCCAATATACCCAGCTTGCTTTTCTATTTCTGTGAAAAATGTCATTGATATTTTCATAGAGATTTCACTGAATCTGTAAATTGCTTTGGGGAATATGGTCATTTTGACAATATTAATTCTCTAATCTATGAACATAGGATGTTTTTCCATTTGTTTGTGTCCTCTTCAGTTTCTTTTATCAGTGTTTTGTAGTTTTCCTTGTAGAAGTCTTTTACCTCCTTAGTTAAATTTATTCTTAAGTATTTTCTTTTTTATAGCTATTATAAATGAGATTGCCATCTTCATTTCTTTTTCAGCTAGTTTGTTATTGGTGTATAGAGATACTACTGATTTTTGTATGTCGATTTTGTATCCTGCAACTTTACTGAATTTGTTTGTCAGACCTAAGAGTTTTTTGGTGGAGTAGGTTTCTCTAAATTTAAGATGTGATCTGCAAAGAGTGACAGTTTTACTTCCTCTTTTCCAATTTGGATGGCTTTAATTTATTTCTCTTGCCTCATTACCTGGCTAGGACTTTCAGTACCACAGTGAATAGGAGTGGTGAATGTAGGTGTCCTTGTCTTGTTCTAGTTTTTAGAGAAAAGACTTTCAGCTTTTCCCCATTTAGTATGATATTAGCTGTGGGGTTGTCATATATTCTCTTTATAATGTTAAGGTATATTTCTTCTATGCCAAGTTGATTGAGAGTTTTTATTTTGAAGGGAAGTTGAATTTTACCAAATGCTTTTTCTACATTTATTGAGATAATCATATGGTTTTTGTCCTTCACACTGTTAATGTGATGTATCACACTTATTGATTTGCATATATTGAACCATTCTTGCCTTCTTGGGATAAATCATTCTTTATCATGGTGTATTATCTTTTGATGTGCTGTTGGATTTGGTTTGCTGGTATTTTATCGAGGATTTTTGCATCTATGTTCATCAGGGATATTGGTCCATAGTTTTCTTTTTTTATTGTTGTGTCCTTCTCTGGTTTTGGCATAAGGGGAATGCTGGCCTTGTAGAATGAGTTAGGATGAATTCCCTTTTCTTCAGTGTTTTTGAATAATTGGGGAAGAATTGATGTTAGTTCTTTGTAAATTGGTAGAATTCAGCAGTAAAGTGTTTCTTTGTGGTTGGGTGTTTCTTTTTTGGGAGACTTTTTATTAGTGATTCAATCTCATGACTTTTTATTGGTTTCTTCAGGTTTTCTATTTCATCCTTATTCAATATGGGTAGATTGTATGTGTCCCAGAATCTGTTTCCTCTGAGTTTTCCAGTTTGTTAGTGTATAGTTGTTTATAATATTCTCCAATGATCTTTTGTATTTCTGTGGTATCAGTTGTAATGCCTCCTTTTCCATTTCTGATTTTGTTTATTTGGGTCTTCTCTTTTTTTCTTGGTTAGTCTATCTTGTGGTTTAGCAATTTTGTTTATGTTGTCAAAAAAACGACTTTTTGTTCCATTAATCTTTTGTTTTTTAAAGTCTCTATTTTGTTTGGTTCTGCTCTGGTCTTTATTATTTCTCTCCTTCTACTAATTTTGGATTTGGTTTCTTCTTTTCTGGTTCCTTGTGTTGCATCATTAGGTTGTTTATTTGAAATCTTTCCAATTTTTTGATGTAGGCATTTATTATTATATTAACTTTTATATTATTATATTAACATTATTATATTAACTTCCCTCTTAGCACTGCTTTTTCTGTATCCCATAGGTTTTGGTATGTTGTGTTTCCATTTTCATTTGTTTCAAAAAATATTTTTATTTCCATCTTAATTTCGTCATTGAGCCATTGGTCGTTCAGGAACATGTTGTTTAATTTCCACATATTTGTACAGTTTCCAAAGTTCTTCTGTTATTGATTCATAGTTTTATTCCATTGTGGTCTGAGAAGATACTTGATATGATTTTGATTTTGAAAAAATTATTGAAAGACTTGTTTTGTGTTCTAACCTAGGATCTATCCTGGGGAATGTTTCATGTGCTGATGAAAAGAATGTGTATTCTGCAGCTGTTGGATGAAATGATCTTTAAATGTCTGTTAAGTCTATTTGGGCCAAAGTGGAGTTTAAATGCAATGTTTCTTTGTTAATTTTCTGTCTAGGTGATCTGTCTAATGCTGAGAGTGGAATGTTGAAGTCCCCAACAATTATTGTACTGGAGTCTATCTCTCCCTTTAGATCTAATGATATTTGCTTTATATATCTGGATGCTCCTGTACTGGGTGCATAAATGTTCAGAATTGTTATATCCTCTTGCTGAATTGATACCTTTGTTATTATATAATGATCTTCGTTTTTACTGTTTTCGACTTGAATTATGTTTTATCTGATGTAAGTATAGCTATTCTTGCTTGCTTTTGTTTTCTCTTTGGATGGAGTATCTTTTTCTGTTCCTTTACTTTCAGTCTATATGAATTTCTTGTAGGCACCATATAGTTCGGTCTTGTTTTTTAATTCATTCATCCGGTTTGGTGGTTTTTTGAAGTAGTAACATTTGAGTTCTTTCTCTTCCTTACTTATGCATTTGCTCTAACAGTGGGTTTTATACTTTTGTGTGTTTTCAAATGGTAGATATTATTCTTTTGCTTCCAAGGGTAGGACTCTCTTAAGCATTTGTTGTAAGGTTTATCCAGTGGTGGTGAATACTGTCAGTTTTTGCTTGTCTAGGAAAGACTTTATTTCTCCTTCATTTATAAAGGATAACTTTGCTGTGTATAGATCCTTGGCAGGCAGTTTTTTTCTTCTTTTGGTATTGTGAATTTATCAGTCCCTTCTCTCCTGGCCTGTAAGGTTTCTGCTGAGAAATCCACTGTTAGTCTATTAGGGATCCACTTATATTTGACCAGATGCTCTTTTCTTGCTATTTTTAGAATTCTCTCTTTGAATTTTGACAGTTTGGCTATAATATGAAATGCCAGGGAGAAGATCTTTTTGAATTATACCTATTTGGGTAGCTCTAAACTTTTTATATCTAGATGTCTAAATCTCTTTCTAAACTTGGGAAATTTTTAGTTATTATTTTGTTAAATAGGTTTCTATGCCTTTGCCCTTCTCTTCACCTTCTGAAACACCCCAAATTCCTATATTTGGTTACTTTATGGTGTCCCACATGTCACAAAACCTTTCTTCATTCTTTTTAATTCTTTTTTCTTTATTTTTGTCTGCCTGGCTTAATTCAAAAGACCTGCCTTCACATTCTTAAATTCTTTCTTCTGCTTGATCTAGTCTATTGTTGAAGCTCTTGATTGCATTTTTTATTTCATTCACTGAATGAAATTCAGTTCTAGGATTTCTGTTTGGTTCTTTTTTTTATATCTGTCTATTTGGTGAATTTCTCATTCTTATCTTGAATTATTTTTCTGATTTCTTTGTATCGTCTATCTGTGTCCTCTTGTATCTCACTTAGCTTATTTACTATTATTATTTTGAATTCTTTTTCAGGCATTTCATTAATTTATTTTTCATTGAAATCTGTTGCTAGGGAATTATTGTACTCCTTTGCAGGTGTCATGTTTCCTTGCTTTTACATGTTTCTTGTGTCCTTATGTTTATATCTGTTTATATCTGTGCGTTTGGTATAACAGTTGCTTCTTCCAGTTGTTTATAAGAGAAGGCTTTTTTCTGTAGATGTATGTATGGTGTTGGTTGGTTAGGGCACTTTAGCTTTGATTGTTGGTGCATGCAGTAGTGTAGTATCCATATGATTTCTTTGGCTATAAACAGCATCAGTGATATCTGTGACTTCCTCAGTCACCTCTGTGACTGAAGTGGCATAGGCTTCAGTTAATGGAAGGTGTGGTAAGGTTTTGCTGGGGACAGGGATGCCAGGTGGGCCAGTTCTCCGGCCCCAGTGGTGGCAGCAGCTCTCTGAGCATGCCTGTCCTTAGGCCCTCAGATGGTATACATGGGCACTAGTGTTGGTGGGTCCAGGTGGACCAATTCTTAGGCATCTAGGCAGCTTGCTTGGATGCCAGAAGTGGCAGCAGTGGGCTGGGAAGGTGAGTGGGTCCTCAGACCCCTGGGAAATGTGCATGTCATGGGCAATGGTAGTAGTGGTGGTGGGATATATCACCCTTGAGGTCACAGGCAGCATACAGTTGTGTTAGTGGTGGCTGTGATAGGCTGGGCAGGCCAGTCCCCAGGCCCTCAGGTGGCACATGCCAGTAGGTGTATGTGATGGTGGTGGCAGCAGCCTGGGGTAAGCCCATCCTTGTGCTCCCAGGAGAAGTGCATAGATACCAGTGGTGGTGGTTGGGGAGGGGCAATCCCCAGGCCTCTGGATGGTATGCTTTGGTGTCAGCAACAGGTGATCTGGGCCTATTGTTAGGCTGCCTGGTGATGTGCACATGCACCCAGAGTAGCCATCAGGGCAGGGTGATCATCATGTCCCCAGGTGGCAGCAGCAGTGGTGGTGGTGGGCAGGGAAAGCTTGTCCTTAGGATATGTGCACGTGAGTGGTGGCCCTCCTGCTGTAGGGACAGGGTTGCTGTCAGTGTCAGCAGTCCCAGGCAGGAGCTCTCAGGCTCTGGGGAACATATGCTTCAGTTCCCTTTGTCTTGGGGGCAGCCTCCCCAGTGCACTACACCACCTGTCCCCCAGAGCGTAGGACATTATGTGGGCTAGAGTGCTGGGAACCCTGCTGCACTGCTGAGTCCAACCAGTGTGGTGCCACTGCAGCCCTCTGGGTAGACATGGAAGGATGTCAGTGGGGTTCTAGGGATGTGGAGATGCAGGGGCTGGTGGGCCCCAGGGCAGGGTACAGTCTGGTAGGGCTTGGGCTCTCAAAATGGCACTGTGCTGCAGCTGCCTGGGTCGCAGGGGTTGCGTGGGACCCAGCATGAGCTCTTTTCCTGGAGCAGTGCTGTCATGTGGGCTCCAGACAGCTCTCTATACTGGTCTCGGAGCCCGTGAGGGTTAAGAGGTTCTTCCATGGTAGGACTGCAGCAGTCTGCGGTGGGAATGTAGACCGATAGCGATCTCTCACTTACCCTTTCCCTGCACTGGGCAGCCTCTCTCGGGACTCCCAGCCAATTCTGGCTGGGCCTGCTGCCTTGCCTCCCTCTGCTTTCCTGCCTCAGGAGCTCTCAGTCACTTCTCTGCTAAATTCAGTGTTTTCTCTTGGGTGTTCTATTCGAAGTGTGATCATCTTCTCACCATTTTGGTTCTTCTTCGTGGAGGAGAAGAATGCCAAGTTCCTTTAGTCACTCTTTGTAATCTTTCTGAACTTCATATTATTGTTTTGCATTAGTAGTTTCTTCCTTTTTATTGCTGAAAGTATGTCATTGTTTGAATACACTGCAACTGGTTTATTCATTCTTCTGTTGGACACTGAGTTCTTTTTCCTTGTGGTCTAATATGAATAAAGCTTCTGTAAACGTTCTTCTGTAAGTCTTTTTGCAGACAATTGCACTTCTCTGGGTCCATTCCCAGACATGGAATTTCAGGACATAGGGTAGGTATACACTCAATTGTTTTGCAGTTCTTAAAATAAAATTTTTATTTTAGAACAGTTTCATATTTATACAAAAATTGCAAAGATAGAACATAGAAGTCCCATATCTCCACACTGGGTTTCCTTTGTTATTGACATCTTACATTAGCATGGTACATTTGTCTCAATTAGCGAATCAATATTGATACATTATTATCAACTCAAGTCCATTACTCTTCAAATTTCCTTCATTTTCACCTAATGTCCTCTTTCTGCCCAGGATCCCATCCAGGATACCACATTACATCTAGGTGTCCGGTTTCCGTAGGCTCCTCTTGGCTGTGGCAGTTTCTCAGACTTTCTTTGTTTTTCATGACCTTGACAGTTTTGAGGAGTACTCATCAGGTATTTTATAGGGTTTACCTCAATTGAGATTGTCTGATGTTTTTCTCATAATTAGACTGAGGTCATTATGAGTTTTGGGGAGGAAGACCACAGAGGTAAAGTGCTATTTTCTTCACATCGTATCAAGGGCACATGCAATAGACAGGACTTCTGATCACTGATGTTAACTTCGGCTGATGTAGTGTTTGTCACGTTTCTCCACTGGAAACTTTCTCCCTCTCCTTTTTTCATGCTGTATTCTTTGGACGGAAATCACCCTGTACAGCCCACACTTAAGGAGTAGGGAATTATTTGGAGTTCTTCTGCATGGACGATTTATATTTAATTTTTAAGAAACTGACAATTTGCGAAAGTGTTTGAACACTTGCACAAGCGAAGTGCTCCTCTTCCCTGACACTTGGTATTATTAGTCTTTTACATTTTAGCCATTTTAGTTGGTGTGAATTGGTAAAATGAGCACCTTTTCATGTGCCTATTGGCCATTTCTTTTCTGGTTTTTTTTTTTTTTAATTTTTTTGAACTTGCAGGTCATCTTTGCACAGGGGCCATGCCAATATTCTCTGTATTGTTCCAGTTTTAGTATATGTGCTGCCAAAGCACCCTGTTGGCCATTCTTATATCTTGTGTGTGTGTGGTATCTCTTCAAGTCTTTTGCCCCAGTTTTTAATTGGGTTGCTTGTCTCTTTATTATTGAGTTGAGGAGTTATTTGTGTATTCTGGTTGTATGTTCAATATATGCATGAAAATATTTTCTACCAGTCTGTGGTTTGCCTGTTTATTTCTTAACTGTGTCCTTTTGTGAGCTGGATTTAAGATTTTCATGAAGCAATTTGGGGTCCAGTGTTAGGAGTAATGGACACTCACCCATTTTATATTTGATGATGTTATTTTTTAGTGGTGTGCTGGTGGACATAAAGGTTGTAATCACACTTTCTTTTCAAGGCATCTCATATTGCATTAAAAAAAAATTTCCAAAGGAAAGTTCAAGACTTCTGCATAGTAACAATGATTGTGTTGTTGGATGTGAAGATCCAGCTATATTAGATCTCTTTAGATAGCATCTGCCAAACTGCCAGTGTGTAAAAGAAGCCCATGGGGGAGGATCGTCTTCTGTCTTTTGCCAATCATGCATTCTCCTTCTCCAAGAAGCTTCGGCATAGTCATGAATGATATGGTACAGGAGGGGACATACACTACATGCTGTTCAAGTCAAGTCCTAGAGACACTGAGGAATCCAGCCGGGGAAACAGTCACAGTAGCACCCGCTGCTAGCATTTTCCCAAAGATTCGATGACAGGGCATGTACAAATTAATAATAAAAGAAGCCAGACTACTCTTGGAGAAGAAAAGGAATTCTCCTAAGGAAAAGTGGCATCATGTGACATTAAATCTGGACTCATGAAATGGATCTGGGTAGATGCTTTTAAGCTTGACTTGGAATAACAACAGTAGTTAAAGAACAAGGTTTCTCCATTAGAGTTCATATGTGAACTCATTTATCAGCCAACTCTGACATACCAGCTACCTGAATTGATGCTTGGTGCTAACCCTGGTAATCATTGGCTCTAGTCTTTCATATTTGCTTTTGTATTTGTGATAAGGTTTTATATTTATAATAATCATAGCTCTGAAATCGAAAAGCTTGTATAGTCTCTAATTTTACTAAATACTGGCTTCTAGGTTGGCTACTGTCAATTTTTAATTATTTGGAGTAATATTTGTAATATTTAACTTCGGATAAACGTACATGGAAGATCTTTGTACACTGACTCTTTACTACCTAGACTGTTCTGAACTGAAAAAAGACCGATGTTGATGTTCATTTGTATAGTGTGATTTCTGGATTGTAATGGCCCTGAGCTCCTTGATTTTCCTGGGTTCCACGTATATTCTAGAGTTCTCCATTTGTCTGCTGAGTGTTGATCACACAAAACTTAAAAAAAAAAAAATTAGAATGGCTCAAGGAGAAAATAGCCAGGGCTTAGCATAGAGATAAAAGACAAGGGAGTAAGAACTATGTGCAAAGAGAGAAAAAAATAGGGACTTGCATTTATTTATTGAGATGACTTGAGAGTCAGTGGCATTCCTGAGCACAATTTTAACAATTCTAAAATGTGAGAAAAGTTAGTATGTTAAAAACACACTTGTGATCTTTTTTTAAAAACAGTTTCTTCTTGGAAGAGAATGAGAGTTTTTTTTTTTTTTATTCAAACTGAACTATGGATTTAGCTGTCATCTTTTTCTAACTACCCATTCTCTTGCTATTTCAGGTAAACCTCTTTGTGCTGCTCTCTGTGGTTTGTGTCCTCCTAAATCTAGCTGGATTTATCCTAGGCTGCCAAGGGGCCCAGTTTGTGTCCAGTGTGCCCAGGTGTGATCTGGTAAGCGGTCCTAAAACATCACTGTGCATTGGGCAGATCCTGGCCTGTCTGGTGTTCCTGGAGTGACTTGCAATAGTCAGCACCAGGCAACCATCCTGCAGCAAAACCTGAAATTGGTAAAAGGAAGTGAAAAAACCAAACAAAGAGCTGCCTGCTAATAATTCCACTCATATCGTCAATGATTTTTTCCAAAGCAGGGACCAGCCAGCATAACCCCAGAACCACAGTAATATAATGCATCATTAGTGAATGGATGGGTCAGGTGTCCACAGTCAATCTCTGTCTGCCCTCATCTAAAAAGGAAAAATGGATATTATCTGAATACAGGTCAACAATCCTTTATCTGAAATCCTTGCAGGTGTGGGTCAGAATTTAGAGTTTTTCCAATTTTAGAAGATGAATATGGTGCACATACCATTTATTATGTAGCACGCTAGTGCAGTCTGGGACAGCAGGCTGGAATCAAGACTTCCAGTTTTCAGAGCTTTTTGGATTTCTGAATTGTGAAAAAGAAGTTGGGGACCTGTACCATCTCAATTCTAAAAGTAATTTTTGTGTTTTTTTTTTTTTAAAGTAGAGATGGGGTCCTGCTCTTGCTCAGGCTGGTCTTGAACTCTTGAGGTCAAGCAATCTTCCCACCTCAGTCTCCCAGAGTGCTAGGATTACAGGTGTGAGCCACCGTGCCCGGCCTAAAAACATTTTTAATTGTGGTTAAATACACATAACTTAAAATTTACCATCTTAACCATTTGTAAGTGTACAGTTCAGTAGTGTTAAGTATATCCACACTGTTGTACCGCCAGTCTCCAGAACACTTCTCATCTTGTAAAACCCAAACTGTTATGTACATTAAACAGCAACTTTCCATTCTCCCCTCCACCCAGCCCCTGGCAGTCACCATTCTACTTTCTGTTTCTATGAATTTGGCTTCTGTAGGTATCTTATACAAGTAGAATCATACAGTATTTGTCCTTTTGTGACTGGCTTATTTCATTTGGCACATCCTCAAGTTTTATCCGTATTGTAACGTGTTAGAATTCCCTTTTTATAAGACTGAATAATATTCCATTGTATGTAAATGGTACATTTTGTTTATCCACTTATCCATTGATGGATATTTAGGTTGGTTTTGCCTCTTGGCTGTTATGAATAATGCTGCAATGAACGTGGGTATGCAATTATCTCTTCGAGATACTGGATTTAATTCTTTTGTGTATATACCCAGAAGTGGGATTGTTTAATCATATGTTAATTCTGTTTTGAGTTTTTGGAGGAACTTCCATACTGTTTTCCATAGTGGCTGCACCATTTCATCTTCCTACTAATAGTGCACAACGGTTCTGATTTCTCCACACTTCACTGACATTGTTATCTTCTTATTTTTTTGATAGTGGCCATCCTAATGAGTGTAAGATGATATCTCATTGTGGTTTCGATTTGCATTTACCTAACGATTAGTGACGTTGAACATCTTTTCATATGCTTGTTGGTCACTTGTATGTCTTCTTGGGAGGAATGTCTATGCAAGTCCTTTGCCCATTTTTAAATCAGGTTATTTTGTTTTTGTTGAATTTTAGGAGTTCTTTATATATTCTGCATGTTAACCCCTTATCAGATACATGGTTTTCATTAAGTGTATTTTTAATTAAATTTTTTTCTCACCAACAAACCAAATCTGTGATTATTTCTAATGATATAATTTTTAGAATTTGGGCAAGCCATAAAAGTATACAATCATATGAATTGGCCAAGCACAGTAGCTCATGCCTATCATCTCAGTGCTTTGGGAGGTCCATGTGGGAGCATTGTTTGAGGCCAGGAGTTCAAAGCCAGCCTGGGCAACATAGTGGGACCCCATATCTACTACAAAATTTTTTAAAATTAGCCTTGCATGGTGGCATGCACCTGTAGTCCTAGCTACTCAGGAGGCTGAGGCAGGAGGATCGCTTGAGCCCAGGAGTTTGAGGTTGCAGTGAGCTATGATGATACCACTGCACTGTAGCCTGGGTGGCAGAGCAAGATCCTTTCTCAAAAAAAAAAAAAAAAAAAATCATTTGAATTTTCACTATTCTGGGATAGCACAGTTAACCATTTAGCCATATTTTATGTATATGTTTATGCATAATAACACACACATGAGATCATATTGTAATCAATGGGATTATACCATAATTGCTTTTCATTAGGGAAACTTTTGACAAAGTCCTTTGGGGGAAGAGGGGAGGCTCTCCTCTTTCCCTTTGTACCCACATCACTCACCCCAAATCCATAGTAACAAGCTGATGAAATCTTATTTCATAGTATTTTAATCATATAATCTTATATAAATATGTATGGGGTGAAGTTATTTGTGATTTATTTTTTTTAAGAATGGAATGTATTGTATATACTTCCCTGCATTTTGTTTTTCTCACTTAAAGTTGTACCATTTAAAGGTATACTAGATAGACCCATATTTTCTTGGAATACGTTAGTTTTCTATTTTGTTGTTGTCTCTTGTGGCTTGGATTTTGGTAGCTCACTGACTTTTAACCAATGTATACACTAATTTTGACAAATGTGTACTCTCAGGTTATACTCCAAGCAAGATTTAAAACAGTTCCATCACCCTAGAAAGTTCTTTGGTGTCCCTTTTCAGGCGGTCTCCACTCTGTCATAGGCAACCACTGTGCCTGTTCTTTCAGCATAGATTAGTTTGGCCTGTTCTGGAGTTTCATATAGGTGGAGTCATATGGTATGTACCTTTTTGTGTCTGACTTATTTTGCTCAGTGTAATGTTTTTGAGATTCACCCATGTTTATGTATTATATCAATTGTTTTGCTTTTTTATTTTTTTTGCAGAACAGTATTTCATTGTATAAAAATACCACAATTTTTTTTATCCATTCCCCTGTTGATGGACATCTGGATTATTTCCAGTTTGGGGGTTTTATGAACTAAGCTG
This sequence comes from Cheirogaleus major, assembly GCA_963574435.1. NCBI lineage: Eukaryota > Metazoa > Chordata > Mammalia > Primates > Cheirogaleidae > Cheirogaleus > Cheirogaleus major. Next base: position 1,405 of record CAUYPO010068757.1, on the reverse strand, counting down.
CTGTGAATATTTTTGTATAGAAAAGTTTTTGGAGGGACCTGTTTTCATTTCTCTTTAGTAAATACTATACATAAATATGGAATTTCTGGGTCATATGGTGCTAAACAGTTTTCCAAAATACTTGGGAAAATAAGTTTTTTTTAATTAAAAATGAGTGGTCAATTCCTTTATTAATGGGCTTAAACACACATTTCTGCTAGTGTCTACCTCTCCACCAGCAAAAAGTGTTTCTTTCTCTTTAATTTTTTGCCAGTCTGATGGGGCTAAAGTGAGAGCTCCTCATTACTTTAATTTGCAGTTTCCTGATGGCTGAAGATGACGTTGTTATTTTTAAAAAGCTATCCAGAGAATTCTAACGTGCAGCCAGGGTTGAGAACCACAGTGTTGGAAGATACAGGAAAGAAGACAAGGGCCTGACAACTTTGGGTAACATTGTCAAGGTGGAAGGGTGGATGTTTATCATTTAGAATTGGGGAGACTTTTGCAGGTTTGTTTGTGGATAGATTAAAGAGATTGAAGAGAAGTTAGAATAAGGCTTTAGAAATATTGGACAGAGATGGGGTTAAGAACAGAGGTGAAAGTTAGATTTGGCAAGGCTCAGGAACGAAGAGAACAAGGAACACACAATGCACATTTACCTCGAATCATTTTGCCCAGAGCCTCAGGGCTTCCTTGTATCCAGTGGGCAAAGTAATTGATATTCATGATCATTTGTATAATGATTAAACTTTCAAATAGTCTTGTTTAAAGGGATTAACTTTCACCCATCTGGAAAATTTTGCTATCCAGACTGGCTCACTCCAAAAGTTCCATATAGCTGAAGTTTCTGTGTGCTTAGACACCTACCGTGTTTCCCCGAAAATAAGACCTACCCATAAAATAAGCCCTAGCAGGATTTCTGAGCATTTGTGCAATATAAGCCCTACCCCGAAAATAAGACCTAGTGATGGGTGTGGCTATGCAGTGTATCTGCACAACCCATGCATTTCGTCGAGGAGCAGTAAAGAAGACAAGCAGCCCTTCTCATCTGCCCCATGAGAACTCTATTGCTCGACATGAGAGATTGGGGCCAATGGTTCTAAAGGAAATAGAGTCACAAGAAATTCAGGATGGAATTTGGGCTTTGGAGAGTTATGATGATGTTCCAGAAGAAGACGACTTAACTATATTTGAATTAATGTAGATTGTTTTACCGTACTTAAAAAAAAAATAACACATCCCCTGAAAATAAGCCCTAGGGTGTCTTCTTGAGGAAAAATAAATATAAGACCCTGTCTTATTTTCGGCGAAACACGGTAGTGTTATGTGAGTGAATAGCATAGCCAGGTGTGCACAGCCCACACAGGCTGGTTTCTCGCTGAGCACCTTGTATCAATAATGGACTCGTGTGGGAAGGGAGTACTTT
>CAUYPO010068756.1:0-34826 GCA_963574435.1 Cheirogaleus major | reverse complement strand
CTGCCCCCTCTGAGCTCTTACCAACGCGTTCCCCACACCACACAATCAGTTCTGAGTCACTGATTCCTTCCCATTGGGGAAAAAAAGGCCCGTTTCTCTGCTTAGATACAGCCTGCCCTGTGGGCAGCGACTTCCCTATATTTCTCAACATCGCTCTGTGATGCCCTGCACGGTCCCAAGCATACAGCAGGCGCCCGGCAGGGAGAGAAGGAGCCCCAGAGGGGGAGGCTTCAGAAGGCAGCCTTTGGGGAGGCTGGAGGAGAGCCCCGGGAGTCGCCCTCGCTGGCAGGAGCCTGGTAGGAGCCCTGCCTGTCCTTGAGGACCCATCATCCTTGGGAGAGGGTTGACACCCCGCGAAGAGGGCTCAGACACGCCAGCCGCCCGGCCACAAGCACTCCGGATAGAGTCATGTGAGGTGGCGTTTGAGCTTCTCCCCTTACAGTCTGACAGCGTGTCCCTTGGGGTGGCAGAAGGTTCGCTGAAGGCAGCGTGGAGCTGGAAAGGGAAGGTGTCATTCTGATGGCCATTCCCTCAGCCTTCTGCCAGAGGGCCTGGGGCACCCAGTTCTGCCCCACTTTTAGTTCCTGACTCAGTGATACAGATTGCTAAAGGCCACTGACTTGCACATAGCCCCACGTCCCAGTGACATTGCCTCCTTGAAAAGTACCTTAGATGCTGGTAACCGATGGTGACCTTTCTTTGGTAGATGTTTGCTCCCAGCCTGCCCAGCCAGCCAGACCACTGCCATGGAGGTGGGAGAGGTAATCAGAGCCTTTAACTTAAGGGCACTTGGCAAAGAGCCGTCTCATTTGCTAGGGTTCTGTTATATGTCACTTAGCGTGCAGAGTTCCAAGAACTACTTGGCCTCTTGACAGGGAACATGATAGAATGTCAGGACCTAAGCTAATGTAAAATATGTTTTGGCCAGCCAAGTCATGCACAGGCAATGCAAGAAGCCATTGGTCATTCACACGTCTGCGCCATGTGAGATGAGGGCCCCACCGAGGGACTTAGCCTTTCCAGATCCACGTGATGACAGCGATCCAGCACACGGTGGCTTCTTGCTCAGGCCATGCTGGTTTTGTAAAGCAGGAGGGAGGGCATCCCTTGAAGAAAAGCATGTTCTTAAAGGGCACCTGTTTCCTTGTTCTCTGTTTCCTTTACCTAGTGGTCCCTTACATAGCAAGACCCCCGGTGGATGCCTGAAACTGCAGATAGTACAAAACCCTACATATATTAATACTACGTTTTTTCCTACGCATGCATGAGGTTGAATTCATAAATTAGGCACAGTATTCTTGTGTTTTGGGGCTATTATGAACTAAAATAAGGGTGACGGGAACATGAGCACTGCGATGCCACAGCAGCCGATCTAATTGCTGAGACGGCCACTACATGGCTCGCAGGCTGGAGTGTGGACTGCGTGGAGACACTGGACAAAGGAGTGCTTCACATCCTGGGCGGGCAGAGTGGCACAGTGCAAGATTTCATCACGCTACTTAGAACAGTGTGTAATTTGAAACTTAGGAATTGTTGATTTCTGGAATTTTCCATTTAATATTTTCAGGCCAAGGTTGATTGTGGGTAGCTGAAACCTTGGAAAGCAAAACTGCGTGGATGGGGGGACTGCTGTACTCCTCCCTTGCCTTTTTCCTCTTCCCCTCCCCTCTCCCCCTTTTCTGTGTCTTTGCGCTTATGTTTTGTGCCTGTGGCACTAACGGTAGACTTCCAGGTGACAAGGTTGGCTAGCTTTAAAGGTGCTACATTTTTTACTTAAGTGCTTCAGATTTAGTAGTGTGATTATTGAACAAAATCATCATAGGGGAGCTGTACCAAGTAAGAAATGTTTGGCTGCCGACAGAAAATGCAACAAATGGTGGCTTAGACCAGAGGGACGTTCATCATTTACTTTACATGCAGTCTGGAGGCAGGTGGCCCAGGTTGGGTTTGGTGGCTCAACAGGATCTGCGGGGACCTAGGGTCTTTCCATCCCTCCACCTTGTCATGTTCCATGATGTTTTATTCTCATGCATGTGGCTTCCTCTTCATAGGACAGTGACACAGAACCCAGGGTCCTGTACTTGCGTGCCAGCAACCAAAGCAGGAAGCAGTGGGTGGTGTGTGTGTGTGGGGGGGGGAGTGGGGAGGCAACAAAACAACCCCTCTATGCCTCTGTCTTATCTGGGTGTTAAATGTTCAGCCACTTGTTGCAAAGGAAATGTCATTTAAATGCAGAATGTGATACATGGACCTGAGACATTTTGGGCTATCTGGTGGCCCTTCTCAACTCCATCCCCAATGGTTCTTTCTCAAAATTATAAATCGTGAAGAATTTTATTTCCTCCTAGTTTATTCCAGTCCAGAGTTCACAGCTGGGCTTGATTTTCAGCTGGTGAACCAAAGCTTCACGGAGAATCTCTAAGAGTTTCTGCCTTAGAAACCAGCTACATCTGGCTGCTACGCCCTGGTACCTTCTCCCTTTGTTCTGAATGGTGCATTGCACCAGCCTGGTCCACGAGGGGTGTGCTGTTCACATCATTTACCCGATAGAAACCGTGTGAGCTGGAGATCTCTCCATAGTGTTCACTTGCAGTGGTTGGGAGTTTGTCTTTTGAAAAGTTTGGGTCTAACTTTCCTTTGCTGCATCTTGAGAAATGATTTTTTGCTAAAATAATTTTGGTTTGTACACATGCATGTCCACACACACACACACACACACACCCCAGCACCACACCATTCCAGTGGGAAAAGGAGACAGGGATTTCATGGTAGCTGTTGTTTTGATGAATGTTCCTATCTCCACCCACACAGGCCGTGACATTCCTGCCTTTCCCACTTGATAATCTGAAAATCTCCCGAGCCAGATTGCCTTGCTATAGGCCTGCAACCTGGAATGCCACATAGGGTCTGGGTTTCAGTCCCCAGGGCTCACATTGGCTGGGATCTGTAAGAGCCTGAGGGCTAGAAGCTGATAGGGCAGAGCTAGTGGGAGGCCCCCCCCCCCAGGAGAGAGAGCTGGACAGGTGTAGTTCTCCAGCGATAGAGCAGCAGGACTTCAGGAGCTGGGGCGATTATGCGGTCTTGTTCCAGCCAGACTCAATTTCCCCTTTTATCCACTCCCAGATTAATTTTTTCTTTTTAAGGCTCCTCACTCTTCCCTCTGAAATGTGCTCCCGAATGTGCCCAACTCTTCTCTCTGTTTTCCAACTTAATCTGGCAGACATGGCAACTCGCTTTCAAGTGTTAAAAATATTCAGCCTCTCACCCAGTAGAAGATTTGACATTAGAATCTAATCATTCCGTTTACTTCCTTTACAGTCAAAAGCCTGTGAAGTTTATGATTGGCTTTATGATAGGAAGGGTTTGTCAAACTTTTGCCTGGATTTGCAGAACCTTCTAGAAGAGCTGCTGTCAGGATTCAGGGTCTCAATTTGCACACTCTCAGCCTTCGAGGACAAAATGCAGAGATTTCAGAAGGGAGAGTTCTGGATCCAGACTGCCTGCAGTTAAATCAGCTTCCATCACTTACTCCCTATGTGCCCTTTGAACAAGTTATTTAACCACTCTGTGCCCCAGTTTCTTCTTCTGTAAAATAGGAATTATAAACAGTACATGCCACATGTGGTTGTTAGGAGGAATCAATGAGTTAACCTTTAATGGTGCTTAAAATGGTGTCTGGCAATTAGTGAGCACCATATAGGTGTTTGTTTAATAAATATTAAGAGTTTCAGAGTTTTTTTTGTTGTTGGCTTCTTTAACTGAAATATTTGTTGATATAATTGGAGATTCAGATGCAGTTATAAGAAATAATTTAGAGTGTGTCAATTGAAAATAAAATAAAACTTAAAAATAAGTAAATAATATAAAGAGTTCCTATGTACATGGATCATATATCCAGTTCTCCTAGTGGTAACATTTTGCAAAACTATAACACCATATCATAACCAAGATATTAACATTGATACGATCTACCTATCTTATTCAGATTTCCCCAGTTTTACTTGTACTCATTCGTATGTGTATGTATTTAGCTCTATACAATTTTACCACATATGTAGCTTCATATTTCCAGCATGGTGAGGACACTGAACAATTCCATCACCACAAGGATACCTCGTGTTGCCTTTTTATAAACATACCTACCTTCCTCCCTTTCCAGAAACCCCTGGCAAGGACTAATCTCTTCTCCATTTCTAAAATTTTGTAATTTCAAATATGCTATATAAATAGAATCCTAAAGTTTGTAACCTTCTGGGATTAGCCTTTTTCACTTGGCACAATTTCTTGGAGATTTACCCAAGTTGTTGAGTGTATCTATAGTGCATTCTTTTTTCTTGCTGTATAGTATTCCAAAGTATGTATGTACCACAGTTTGTTTAACCATTCACCTGCTGAAAGACATCTGGGGTCTTTCCAGTTTTTGGCTATTACAAATAAAGCTGCTGTTAACATTTGTATATAGTTTTTTGTGTAAATGTAAGTTTTCATTTTTCTGGGATAAATGCCTGAGAGTGTGATTACTGAGTTATTAATAAATGTAATTGTATGTTTAGGTTTGCTACTTTAATAGGTGTAAAATAACAGTTTGTTATTTAAATTCGTACCTCCAACAATAAATTTATATTCTCCTCTTTGACTTGTATTATAGTAAGCATTGCATTAGTATTTGTTAGATAAATTAAAATAAACCACTGGTTTTACAATGTGTCCAGGACTGTGTAGGAGAATGGGGAGGGAGATTCAATGGTATGGTGATGGCTCTTGTCTTCAGGAAATGTCTACTCTTGGCTCTGGGAATTGACTGGTTGGAGAGAAGAGCCATTAGATGTGTGCAGTCAGATTATAGAAGGCTTGAAAAACCCCAGTGGACAGTCAGGTGAGAGGTGGGTTAGGGATAGGGCGGAGGTTTGGGAAATGATTGTCAATCTTGCTGCCGCCCATACCTGAGATAGGAAATTTGATGGTCTTTTGTATTTGAGAAAAATTTAGAAACATTTGAATAAAGGCCAGCAATTTTGCATGTATGTTTTAGGTTAAAGATAAGGATAACTGTAGAGAGTCACAAATCCCCTTGAAAGGGTGTTATTTACTTACAAGAAGAGAACAGAAGCATGGCATTGCTGGAAAATGGGTTGGTTTTAGCATTTCACCACTGTAGACAAAAAGTTGGATTCTTGGCCAAGTCACATAGTAGTTTTCCAGGTTCTAGCAGGGTGCTGGTTCTTTCTGTGGATTGGAGAAGTTTGATGGAGTGCAGGGAAAGCTCACGGTGTGCGTTTGACACCTGGAGCAGATAATTTTTCACATCACTATCCTCTATATGGCAAAATGATTTTCAGTAAAAATCATGTCATCAGCAGTCATAATTTTCTTGATTTTTCTTTAGTTTGTAAATAATGAATGATTGCAAAAGAATACGTGTAATTTTTAAAGATACTACTCAAATTCAATACAATATTTCACATCTGAATTAAAATTTACTCTGTTTTTTCTTTCATTTTTACAATCACTGTGCTATCACTGTTTATTTCAAATATGTTTAAACCCAAGAACATACAGTACAGCAGGGACTGGAGACACAAAACTGTGTCTGAACTAGAATAGAAAGATTCTGAACAAATATGAATTTAATTTTGAAATCTATGTGTACAGGTGAGTCTGAGTTTGTGGGGGCGAATCCAGAGCTGGGAGTTACGAAAGGATAAGTAATTACAAGTATGCTCATTTGAATCTTATGTTTTATTATTCAAACTCAACTGTAGCAGCAATAATTGTTTAGAACCTAAACCAACGAAATAATTGTTTTCGAGAAGGAGCAGTTTCTCACTGATGTCGTTTAGAACTGTTCATGCTTGGTGATAAGGAAAAGCAGATGACTTTTAGTGGTTTTATTATTGTTTTGAAATTCTCTAGACACGACAGTCTGCCTTACTGCCTGCACGTCTGGTGTCACCACTAATGTAGTGGAAAGATTAGGGTTTTGGGAATTTGTTTGACCCAGATTTGATGCCCACCCTTTACCAGTTTGTAGCTGCGTGACTTCGAACAAGCTACGTGAATGGCTGTAGTCAGATATTTCCTTATCTGCAAAATGTTAGGGTTTTGTGTGGGTTAATGATACAATCCACACAAAGTGCTTGGAGTAGGCTCTGGCGCACAGTAGGTTCTTAAGAAATGCGAATTATCTTCCCTGCTCCATCCAGCATGGGCAGTGTCTGTGTGTCTCTGGGACAGTCCTGGGCATTGAGGAAGGAGCTCAGGCTGACCGGTCACAGAGCTGCCTCCCCTTTTTTCCTCTTTCTGACATCTGCCACGAAGTGTGACAGTTCTGTTTAAGCGGCATTCATTGAGCGACAGCACTGAACCCCAAGGGAAACTTGAATAAACGCTGAGGGTTCTGAGATGTGTCCATCAGAATGCAGGCTTGGGTGAGGAGAGCTATTCTGATCTCCCTTGGGCTGAAAGGGTGGGGAATTTCAGGACGGCGTGGTGAGCTGTCAGAGGGTAAACCTCAGAAACAACAGTGATTCTCCCTGGCTTGAGCGAGAAGAGACTCTGCAGCTGTTCCTCCTAATCGAAGAGGCTTGGTTGTAGTCAAGGCCATTTATGAATCACTTTCCCCCTTTCTGTGTCTTGATCCTGCCTCCTCATACAGATAATTGCTAGGGAATGTCCGGGCCTTTTGGTGGCTTTTGTGATCCTTTCATAGCGGTTAAGAAGGAATTCTTGGTATTCTTATCGTGTATAAAAGATCAAGCTATTCTTACGCATGACACAGCTCATGTTGAACATGGGAATACATTTAAATGACCCAGGGAGGCTCTAGCATGACTTTACATAGCAGTTTTGTGTTGTAAAATGAACTTGTTGCACTTTGAAGGGGCTAAAGAGAATTCTTAATTTTATACAGTTTTATCAGCCAAGTGATAAGGTTTTCTTTTCCCTTTTTAAAGGAAATCTATTTAGTGACGGCTTATTGGGACTATCAGGAAGAAAGCAATTTTTTTTTTTAATCAAAAGCATATTAGAAAATCTATCCTAGAAAAGTATCTCATGTTGTAAATAATCTCAGATGTAGATTGTTGGATATAAAATGGAGCTTATGATTTTATTTTTGCTAACCTGATATTCCAGAATGTATTGTATTTGTACAATATTAGCTGCATAGCCAATTCATTTCAACTGGAAAATGTCAGAAAACATATAATTTAATGAAGGTCAAACTAAAATACACTATTTTTAAGTGTTTTTCCTTATATTATTGCTGTCCTGCCAATTTATTTTGTAAAGAAATTTAAATGTTTTTAGAAAACAGAATGAATGATTTTAAAGACAAACATGAGAGATCTGAAGCCTGAAAAATATAAAATAAACACTTAGTAGTCATATGGTTAAATGAGTAACATTGACTGCTTCACTGGAAGTTGATTTTCAGGTTGCTTGAGGTCCCCTTCTTGGGCCCTGTGCTTGGCTTAATGCTCTGCTAACATTTCAAAAGCTATCATCATTTTGAAATTCTTAGTAACTTATGAACAAGGGACCCTACGTTTTCACTTTGCCGTGTCCTGCAAATTATGAGGCTCGTCCTATGCATTGGCTACCTGGTGATTCAGCTCAAACTAGTTTTTGACTTTGGAACTTCCAGCCTAATCCTAACTAAACTAAATATTTAACAGGTTTTTTTTTTCCTTATACATGAATTTATGTGGACCAGCCTAGTGAATTTTTCTTTAGACACATTTCTTTTCAGTTTTTTCAAAGTTCTAAGTATTGGATATACAATTTTTTTGAACATTTTAATTTTGTTGCATACAATATAAGACTAAAATCCCATTTCTTTGCTAGCTTCTGGTAAAATATGTTTGTTCTATGTATTTTTGCTAGATAGAAACAGGTGAAATAAAACTCTTGTTTCTCAAATTATTAATAAACTATTAATCGTGGCTATTGCTGGAGGCTGGGATTTCAAAGAACTTTCATTCTTCAAGTTTATAGCTCTGAGTTCGAGTTTTATACAGTAAGCAGGAATTATTTTTGTAATTGGGAGGAAGAAATAACAAAAAATTTTTAAAAACTATTCATTTGTTTTTGATTCTGGAAGGCAGTCTTGGGGTGTTGAGGACTGGGGTTCCTATTCCTGAGCACAATCACAGAAAAGTTCGTGAAGTTCAAGAGGTGGCATGGATCGCACAAGAATGTGGCCAAGGGTGAGTGGGACTATTTGTGGCAGAAATGGTTGGTGGGTGTTGGCACAGCTGGGGATAATCTGGGTCTGGCACCCAATTTTATAGGAGGCATTGATGGAATTTCATTTCAAGGCCTTGGCTATCAATTGCTGTGTTTCTTCGTTACTCTTTTCTTTGATACCCTCCTCACCCCTCAAGAACAGGTCAGACATGTGTTGCTGTTGGCCAAAGCTGCAGCTCGCCTTTGAACCGGGACAGAGCTGTCCGCCTTCTGATGCAGGGTCAGGTTCAATGTGAGATAAACAGCTTCGGATTCTAAACCCTTGCTGACATCTCATCCCTGCTGTACAATGTGGCATCGCTAATGCCCTCCTGCTGCTTGTGAAACGGCCAGGATTTAAATGCTGGGATCGAGAGTCAAAGAACCAGGGGATGACCCTGGCATTTTGATGCTGGACGCTTGCCTGGCGAGGGCAACCCCACAGGTGTGCTGAGCACTGGAGTGGACAGCAGGCCAATCTGGGGCCAGCCTGCTCTGACCGGCATCTGCCCCGCCGCGCTGCTAAAGGGAGTTTCTGCCCTGACACGGGGGAAAGGGGAACATCTCTTATTTTTCTGTCTGTGCTGTCTGTGGGCAGAAGTGTTTTGGCTAAAGGTTCTGGCAAATCTTAAACGTGATTTTAAAGACAAATTATAATTTTAAAAATCAAAAAGTTCAAAGTAGAACCAAGTCAAAACCCATCTAAGAGAATGTTTCTTTTTTTAACCTATGTCCTTTGGAGCCCAGGGGCTGGTGTGGGGAGGCAGGGTAGAATGAGGGTCCCCTCTAGGTACCCCCAAATATCTCAGTCCTGCCTCAATCACATCAGCATTATAGTTTAGGCCCCCACCTAGTATTTCACATGAAGGAAGAGTTCATTTCTAAAAAGTCTTAAGTGTGAAAACCGCTGAATTCTACCAGTTTCTTACCATGTTGTTTGATCCTTAGCACGTAAGACCTCTTTAGTGCTAATGAATGAAAACACATACCAATAGTTAGACTGAGACCATACTGAACTTTTTCTTGTGTATTTGAGATAGTTTTTAGCATTCCAGGGTGGTGGCCATGCTGAGGAGGGTATTACCCAATAATCTGGAAACGTAGCTAAAATCCTAATTATGATACCGACAACCAAACACTTGTGTGGTGTAGACTGCGTGCTCGGCTCGAGCCTCAGCTCTTCCTACATGTTCACTATTCAGACCTCACAACGGCCTGGAGGTAGATCCTGTTGTTATCTTCATTTCATGGTGCCTCGGGTTCTAAGTGTAGACAACTGAATATTGGGGCTGCTGTGTTGGACCCCCTAAGAGAGCTGCTTTTCTATCTTCCATTCTCTGCTTCCCAGTTAAACCCCCAACCCCAACAGGAAAGGACTAAGGAGGGAGAGAGGAGCTTGTATTTTGGGGAGTGTGGTTTTCTTGGAGAGAAGCTAGTCCTTTGGGGGACAAGGGGTGGGGCTTCCTTTTCCTGAAGTCCCTTGTGAAGACACCCCAGCGTCTAGCTCCCTGGTTGGATGTCTGCATCATCAGGACCTGCTACATGCCCTGGGCTCCTGGCACAGAAGGAGAAGTGGGGAAAGGAATAGGAACCCCCATCCTGAGGACAGGCCCCATGTGAGCCCCCGGCCCTAGAATTGTGGAGGAAGGGCAGGTGACGTGGGGGCCATGGTCTGCTGGGACTGCCACTGCCTGGGGAACAAGGAGGCTCCTGTGTGGGAAGATTTTCATGAGATGCACCCCTGTTGGGGGTGGGGGGACATGCAGATATCCCAAGGTTCTCCTAAAGGAGAGGCTCGGGAGGACGCTCTTATTAGCGTCACTGAGCCCAAGACCATGGAGGAGGACTCAAGGGTGTGTGTGACTAGAGGCCAGAGGACAGGCCATCATTGCTCCTTCACTCCAAGCTACCACCATCGTGATAGCTCTGCCCTGCTTGGGAGGAGGGGAGGAAAAGAGCTCTGCGTCAGCTATGAGACTGCAGTTTTGCAGTGACCCGAGCAGAGTCTTAGAAATCTAAACGAGATTGGATAATTGCAAGTGACTGAAAAAGTCAAGGAATTGGGTCAAGCTGACTTTAAGGAAGCCCCCGCCAATGGGAAAGGCGGAGAAGGGGTTGACATAGCCCAGTTATGTGAGAAATGAAAGCATTCGATGTCTATACCCAGCGAACCAGGACTGCCTCATATGTCTGCCGCCTTTATCCATCAGTCTGGTTAGGAGAATCACCCATTTATTCACTCATTTACCCCACCACACTTAGTGAGCATCACCTGCATACGGTGCTAGGTGCCAGGAAAGCAGGAGTCCAGAGCTTTACTGACGTGCTCTCTTCCCACCTACTCGGATTCTGAATTCCCAGACAGGAACCGTATCTTTTTCCTTTTCTCTGTCCCTCACCTGTGCTGATTGTTGTTACTCATTTAATATCATAAGCTAATGTGTTGACCCACAGTGGGCATTAACTCTTCCTGCCCCACAAGAGAGTTTTGGCATCATTTCAGATACAGAAAGCTTATTAACATTGGCAACAGTAACCTCGAAAGGCGATAGGATCCAAGTATGGAAATAACATTTTCTTTTTTCCTCCAATTGAATTGTCACATATTTTCATTAAAATCGTGCTTTGTATTATTTTGTGTCATTCTTCCAGCAGGAAATGATGCATCAAACCAAAGAAGGTGCTCAGTCACAGTTAATTGTTATTTAATAATTGTGTGGCTTTGGGGTAAGTCACATACCAGCTCTGGTCCTCATTTTTGTCATCCCTAAGATATCGTGTGTCTTTGTATGTATGATCATGTGTAGCAGTAATAGTAGTAATAATCACGGTGAATAGAGATGAGTATATTTAATTTAAAGGCTACTGTAACTTAGTAGCTACTGTAATAATCCAAGCCTGACATGAGGAGGCATTCTAGAATTTTTCAGTCTTTATTGATTAAGACTAATAAAAGCTGTTCTAGAGACCCCAATAATTACCTTTCAGTTATGTATGTCATAGATGTGTACTTTATCACCTGGACTCAACGATATAATTCCATTTGGTCTTTTCTAGAATTCTCCAGCACATCAATCAGCGTATCTGTCATACATTCTATAGAGGATCTTAGAATGGCTGCCAGTAAACTTAGGTCATCCTCACTTTGGCTTCCATATTTTTTAAGTGTCTTTTCCTTCCTCCTTGAGTGCCTCAGTTTCCCCCAGGCTACCTCTTGTCATGTTTCTTTTGGTCTGCTCGCTGTCTCAACTCTCTCTCTTCTTTTTCCCCTTGCTCTTTAGGGCTTTTAGTGTGAGAATCACAGAAGCTAAGTAGTTGACATACTGGCTGGACAAACAGGGCAGATGCGCAGAAGTGGATTCGTCTATACCCATAGAAAGAGGCCTGGCCAAAGGGGTGCAGGCACTCGGGTCTTAGGCCTGGCCCGGCCACAGACGTGCCTTCTCCATCACTGAGACGGGAGAGGGAGCACTGGAGGGGGCATCCCTTCTACTCACAGCTGATTGGCTAGAACTAATCACATGATCCCACTTAACTACAAGGGACCAGGGAGTGTAATCCTCCTGCGCAGCCAGAAGAAAAGAAGTAAATAAGGAAGAGAACTAGAAGTCTCTATATAAGCTTTTTATTATGTTCTTGGTTCTCTCATTGACTTGAAGCAAAATCGTGTCCGAAAGGCTCACATTCTTCCTTTATAAAAGGGGTAGAATGTAAAGGATGAGAAAAGTATGTGTTACTAAGTGCTCAGTGTGGAAAAGACTAGTGCTAAGTGGTTTAGACATCCTCTGTGTGAAGGTCTGTGTCTTTTCCCTTTCCTAGTATTGGGGAGGTAAGGATGGTAAGTAAGAATGGAGTGGTTAGGGGTGAGAACCTCCTCCTGACCAAGACCCAGATCCCTTGATCCAGGGTTTGACCTCATTTCCTGCTGGGGACAAGCCCTACAACTGCCCCCCACCACCCCTGCGCCAGAGCACCTGGCTACTCCTGCTCTGTGGGCCTGGGTGGGGGCCCACTGACCAGGGCTCGATTGTACTGCAGCCAGAATAATTAAAAATACATGTCGTTATTCATTCGGTTACCATGGAAAGCACATGATTTGGGATTGGAGTAATCTGGGTGATTTACTATTGCCAGCTGTAGATCATGTCCTAACTTGGAATACGAGCACAAGGAAGAGTGGTCAGAACGCAGAAGGCAGTGGGTGTTAGAGTAAGCACATTCTTGTTGAATACATGGCTGGAGCATGGAGCAAAACGATCACAAAAACGTGGAAAATTTGAGTTTACAACTGTGCCTGTTATCCTTCCTGTAATTGTATTTTTAAGCATCGGTTGATTGAGCTGTTTCCATTATTTGTTTGTATTCTGCACGAAGAATAGTTTAGTGGCCATGTTGATGTCATGTTGCGATGGTCTGTATTTCCTGTGATGGACGCCCGCGCCAGTGTGGCCGTCTTCTGTTGCAGGCTTCTGGGGACAGAGCTAGCTGTTCCTATTCTCTTTTCACAGCTCCTTCTGCAATTTAAAATAAGGTGTTTAATAAATGATGAAATTGGTGAAGGTGGTCCACAGGGACAGTCTTCATATTTAATTCACGACACCCTCATATTTTCCTATTCTTTAGAAGTACTGTTGGGACCTTCAGATCTCATAAATATTCTATCGCCCCTCTCCCCTTCCATCTCCCTCCCTCCAGCAAAATTCTATCTGTGCAAATTTCACTTTATTCTAAGGATGATAATGTGCAGGGAACTTTAAGAAATGTGATGGTTTTACTTGAATTCTTGCAAGATAGACCCCAAGTACCCACTTCACGTATATGGGGTTTACTGTAGAGATGAGATCAATGTCCCCTGGCCACCCAGAGTGACACTGAGTGTAAGGTGGAGAGAGCACAGGCTTGGAAGTCTCTCACTCCTGATTCGAATCCCACCTCTGCCATTGACTACTCGTGCGCCATTAGGTAGCCCCTTCATTCTTGTTCATTTCTGGTCTGTGGGGGGTGCTGTTGTCTGTTGCTCGGTCTGCCTGTCACACTGTCCTGTCCCTCTTCCGCCGGCTTGGGTTCCTGGGGGAACTCCCCACCCATTCCCTGTGGTCCTACAGGGGCTGTCAGTCATGGAGTCACGAAGGGTGTCTTCCTCACTCACTGGAGTGGGCAGGTGACCCAAAATGTGCTTTGCGCCAGCCCCTCGCTAATGAGGGGGAGCGTCGTTCTCAAGCAACCCCCATCAGCATCTCCCCTGGGACTAATACGTGGGGAGAGAAATGTTCCTTTTGCACTAGGGCTGCTCTCAGAGAGGATGTGAGTCTGGCGCTCCAGGCAGCACTTTTGTCTGCCGCGTGGTGATGTCCTTTGAGAATGAAGGAAAACAGAGACAAGCGGAGTGAGAGGTGGAGGATGAAGGCTTGGCCATATCGCCTCAGCCCCCGTGTGCAGCTGGGCCGGGGGTCAGCACCACCCCTGACCTCCCGAGTAGAGGAGCCAGCACTTGCCATTTGTGTTTTGGCAACTTTGGGTTGGGTTTCTGCCACGTGCATTTAAAAGCATTTGAATGTGAGCATCATGGTCATCCTCTAGTTTTAAAACACCCTCAGTTTTATAAGCAAGATCTGAATTCATAATTAGTAACGTTCAAACTCCTTAGTATATTATTTCCTTAGAAGTACTGAGTGGTAAGGGGAGGGCTCTGTTCTTTCCCACGTCGGCCCGATTTGAGTCTCCTTTTCAAAAGTGTAACCACTGAGAGCAGGTTGGGGTATATAATTCCGGCCCATTTTCTTTGCATTTATATCCTTATATATGGATACACACATATATAATTTGTTTGGTTTTATTTTTTAACATATAAAGTAACATATTAGATGTATTATTCTATAACTTTTTTCTGTTTTTTTTTTTAAATCTTTGATGTTAGTGCATACAGTTCTACTTCATTCTTATTAAAGACTTCATAGATTTGATAGCATGGGTAATTTGCTTAGATGATCCTCTGTCGATGGTCTTTTAGTTGTTATTGCCCTGTCTTTTTCTGCAGCAGGAAGCTTGTGTGTGTTTTCTCGCATGCATATGGAGACACATTTGTAGGTTAGAGTCTTCTAACAGAATGTCTGAGTCACAGGGCACACATGTGAAACATTTTGGTAGACTCTGCCAAATGGTGCTCCCAAAAGGCTGATTTACACTCCCACCTGCAGAGTAGGAGAATGTTTCCCCAAATTCTCACCAAACTGAAGGTGAGCATACTCTAATTAATCTTGAAAATGAAAAGGGTGAGGCTGTGGTTTTTGTGTAACCCTCTGAACATTGGCAAGGGTGGGCGTGGCTTCACAGGGGCCTCAGTCTCTTGTCTTTCCCTCTCTGTTAATTAAATTCATAGTTTTTGCTTTTTTAAAAACGTGGTTCTTTGTCTTTCTTATTGACTTGAGTAAATTCTTTATGCATTACAGATCTCAATGCCATGCTATTGATGTTGTAAACATTGCTTCTAGTTTTGTTTATAAATGGGTTTTATTTTGTTTTTATTTTTATCTCAATGATATACGTGTGTGCAGTTTTAGGGTTTGTTTTTGTTTTTCTTTGATCAGGTGGACATGTTCAAGTTTTATGAATTCAAATCTGTCAGTCTTTTTCTTTATGGCCTCTGAGCTTTGTGTCTTTCTCAGCCCAGATTACAGAGAGTTTCTACATGTGTTTTTTTTTTTTCTTTTGAAGTTAGATATTTCACCCAGCACTGTCATCTTCATCTTAGTTTCTTCATCTATACATGAGGACCGTAATATGTACCTCCTGGGGATTCAATGAGATGATGTGTGTGAGGGGTCCTGCCTCCCTGTCCCACTCTGTCCTACTCTGTTGGGGCTGTCATAACAGAAACACCATAGACGGGGTGGCTTAAACAGCAAACAGTGATTTCCCACAGTTCTGGAGACTGGGGCATCCAAGGTCAAGGCACCAGCAGACGTGGTGTCTGGTGGGAACCTGCTCGCTGGGTCACAGAGGCACCTTCTAGCTGTGACCTCATATGGCAGGAGGGGTGAGGGAGCTCTCTGGGGTGATCTCTAATATAAGGGCCCTAATCTCACTCATGAGGGCTCTAGCCTCATGACCATATCACCTCCCATCACATTGGGGATTAGGTTTCAACACAGGAATTTCAGTTTTGATGTGTCCCCCTCTCACTTTTCCAGTTACTACCTTGACGAACCTACTTTGCTCATAGTAGAGTCCTTGGGGCTGTTTCTTTGTTGCCAAAGAGATTGGCACAGATTTGGGAATCCCGTGTCCACCGCACCAGGTGACTAGCAGGTGACTAGCTGTTTCCTGGGAGCCCTCAGGACCTCACACCACATTTTCTCTCCTGGAAAAGCGACACTCTTCTCATATCTGCTGTCTGGTCCCCGTTTTGCAGCACGACGGTGGGACTCGAGCATAGTCTTGGCCTAAAACTTTGGCGTCTTCCTGGACCTCCATCTTTCTTTCTCTCCATAGCCAATCCACTAGCAGGTCCTCTCAGCTCTGCCTTAAGACAGTCAGAATCTGCCCACTTCTCCACACCTCCCCTGCTCCCACCTGGGCCAGGTGACACAGCCTCTCACCTGGATCCCTGTGGTGCCCGCCCCACCCCACCCCACCCCACCCCTGCAGCCTGCACTTCCCAGCAGCCAGAGTGACTTTTATGAAATGCAAGTGGCAGTCATTTCCCGCTGCTCAAAACCTTCCGGACCCTCCCGAGTTACCAGAATAGAATTCAGAGGTCTAAGGAGGGAGGGCCCTCATGGCCTTCACCTTGGTGTCCTCTCATTTCGTCTTCCGTCCTCTCCCTGACACTCGTCCCACTGGGTGCCGAGCTCTTCCTGGAGTAGCCCATGGCCTTTGCCCCTGCTGTCTGGAACCCTCTCCTTCCAAAAGCCTGCAGGGTCCCTTCGTTTCTTGTGCAGGGACCTTCTCAATCTGCTTATTGAGATGCCGTCCCTGGCTTTCCCAGCACCCTAGTCCCCATTCTGCCCACTTTGTCCCCTCTCCTTCTGCAGTCCTCCTCTTAGCACTTACCATTGCCTGACGCATTGTACATCTATTTGTATATTTTTCTGTCCTCCTCTACTGGATGTAATTTCCATGAGAAGAGAGCCTCTGTTCTGTTCCCTGCCGAATACATCTCCAGCCCCTAGAGCGATGCCTGACATATAGAAGCCCCTCACCTGTTTGTTGAATGAATATAAAATGCCAAAGCTAGGCTCTTTCTGATGAGGGCCACGGCTGCTGTTAGAACCTTGGCTACCTTCTGACCAGTCAGCCGCAGGGTGGGGAGTGTGAACGTTTGTTCTGGTTAATGCGGTTTCTGGTTAATGTGGGCCCTGGTAAGTTCCGCCACAGACAGGCGGGACAGCTCAGGGTGTGTGTGTGTGTGTGTGTGTGTGTGTGTGTCTGTCCGGGCACGGTCACCCCAGCAGTAAATCACAGCTGCACAGACCATGCCTTTTCACATGACCAAAGGGCAAATCAGCAAGCTCTTCTGCAGCCTCCCTAATTGGTGTCATCTTCAAAAACAACCTGTGGCTTCCGACTCTGGTTTTGCTTGTGAAAGCATCTCCTTATTTTCATGGAACATCTTAATGTAGCTGGGTATTCAGATCTCTCTGCACCTTCTCATCTCACACGCTATAAAAATGAAGGCCTAAAAATAGGTGTGATAAGCAGATTAAGGCCATTAATTGCAAAGCCTCCCTCCTCCCTTCACCTACGGGCAACAGCACGCAGAGCATTCCTGGGGAGATGCATTCCTGAGCCCTCGGGTAGGAATGAGGGGTATGGGGGTGGGGGGCATGGCATTATCTCCCCTCCCAGTTGGGCAGGGGAGGGCTCTCTTCTTAGACACCTGCCCCCCTCCGCTTCTCTGACCACTGCCTTTGATCAATTTGGGGGGTGGGAGTGATATATTAATAGTTTAGAGCAATTAAGTTAATTGTATTAGAAATGACTATTTCTTTTGACAGTGTTTCCTCTATAGAGACTTCCTGGCTCTTAGTTACTATCAGTGTTTAATTAGGGTTGTTAGGCAAGACTATTTGAAATGATTAATAGGAAGATGTATTTCAAGAATAATAGTAGGCATTTTTAAAAGTAATTTTAAAAATAGACTTAATTTTTTTTTTTTTTTAGCAGTTTTAGGTTCACAGCAAAATTGAGAGGCAGGTCCAGAGATTTTCCATATACCCTGTGCCCCCCGACACGCACAGCCTCCCCCATTCTCCACGTCCCCCAGCAGAGCAGTGCATTTGTCACAACTGACGAACCTACATTGACACCTCATGGTCACCCAGACAGAGCCCATAGTTTACATTAGGGTTCACTCTTGGTGTGTATTCTGTGGGTTTGGACAAATGTGTAATGACATGTATCCATCATTATAGTACCACACAGACCAGTTTCACTGCCCTAAGATAAAATTAAGTTTTAATTATATAGATAATAATATGTGAATGCATTCTCCTTTAAAATATTAAAACACGGCATATAAAGCTAAAATCCCTTTTTCCCACCACTCCCAATCCCAGATCCTGCCCCAGAATCAGTCACTGTTTTCAGCTTGTTTGCATCCTTCCATTCGTGCTTGGAGCACACGGTGATGACAGTAAGGACACCTCACCTCCGGGACTAGTGACAGAGGAGCTCTAGGGCCCGGGCATGTACTATCGGCTCACATAGTCCTCCCAGCAACTCTGTAAGGTGGGGGGTGGGTACTGTTTTGTTAATAACAGCTTTATGGAGGTACAAGTCACATACCATAAAAATCACCCTATAAAAATACACAAGTGAATGGTTTTTATATATTCACGGAGTTGTACACCCATCACCACTATCTAATTCCAGCATATTCCTATATCCCCCCAAAGAAACAGCATATCTAATAGCAGCCATTCCCCACCCCTTCCCCATCCCCATCCCCTGGCAACCACTAACCTACTTTCTGCCTGATTTGGACATTTCATATAAATGGAATGATGCAATATGTGGCTTTTGGTGACTGGCTTCTTTCACTTAACATAATGTTTTTAAGGTTTATCCATGTTGTAGTTTGCATCAGCACTTTTTTTCATTTTTTTATGGCTGAATAATATTCCATTGTTTGGACAGACCACATTTTGTTTATCCATTTAACGGTTGGCAGGCATTTGGATTATTTATCCACTTTTGGGCCATTATGAACATTCATGAGCAAGTTTTTGCATGGACACATATTTTCAGTTCTCTTAGGTATACACCTGGGAATGGCACTGCTGGGTCACGTGGTAACTCTACATTTAACGTTTTGAGGAGCAGCAGACTGTTTTCCAAAGTGGCCACACATTTTACAATGCCACTAACAATGAATGAGAGTTCCAATTTCTCCACTTGCTACACTTATTATTCTTGCAACATTTATTATTGTCTGTCTTCTTTATTTTAGTCATTCTAGTGGGTATGAAGGAGAATCTCATTGTGGTTTGGGTTTGCATTTCCTTAGTGACTAATGATGTTGAGCATCTTTTCACATGCTTATTGGTCACTTGTGTATCTTCTTTGGAGACATGTCTATTCAAATCCTTTGCCTATTTTTAAATTGTATTATTTGTCTTTTTTATTGTTGAATTTGTTACCCTATTGTACAGGTGAGCATGGCCCTTGCTCTGTGGCAGTATACAGAGAAAGCAGAATTATGTAGTTCTCAGTTCATATGAAATTTCTCAAGTATTGGGACTGAGTTTTACTTCGATTATAGGCTTAGCTCCTCTCTCATGTCTAAATAATTACAGATACCATTAGTTTGCATCTAGTAGGTACTAGACACTATAGATAGACTCTGCTCTTAAACAACTCTGCAGAAACTGAGGCTCAGAAAGGTTATGTCATTAGACCAAAGTTATACCAGGAGAGACCCAGCCAGGGTCCAAGTCAGGTTGATTGACTGCAGAGCTTGTGTTCTTTCCCCTACATTGCAACCGATACAGAAAAAAGAGATAGACCAACAAATCCCATGTACCAGTGCGTGCAGGATTGCTTTGTCCCTGTAGCAGTGGTAAGAAGCTGGTGCTGGGCTGGGCGAGGTGGCTCACGCCTGTAATCCTAGCACTCTGGGAGGCCAAGGCTGGAGGATCACTTGAGCTCAGGAGTTCAAGACCAGCCTGAGTCTGAGCAAGAGTGAGACCCCGTCTCTACTAGAAATAGAAAAAAAAAATTAGCCTGGCGCAGTGGCACATGCCCGTAGTCCCAGCAGCTACTCCAGGAGGCTAAGGCAGGAGCATCACTGGAGCCCAGGAGTTTGAGGTTGCTGTGAGCTAGGCTGATGCCACGGCACTCTAGCCCAGGTGACAGAGCAAGACTCTGTCTCAAAAAAAAAAAAAAAAAAAAAAATTAAAAAAAAAAAGCTGGTGCAGGGACTTCAAGCTAGTGATGTTTCAGAATGCAGCACACCAGGCTACGTGTAAAACTGGTTGCAGGCTGTGCAAGCGGAAATTGCTCAAAGCTGGGAGCTGCAGAACTGAAGTAGCTTTACAGAGAAATTGCTGCTGCTTTGTTGATGGAGAAAGTCTAAAGGTGTTTCCCGAGGCCTCACATCTTACCTGCTGCTTCCCGAGAGTGCTTAACCAGGATCTTCTCAGTTCTGTTTCTGGAGGCAGAGGAGGGATCATTGACTCATTGAATCAGGTTAGAGTTGTGAGTGGAGAGGAGAGGTCAGTTATTCACACTGCTTGGCCGTCTTCCACTGAATCTCTGGCTTCTCCTCCCACATAGCTACCTGGAGCTGTGCAGTATGTCCCTGCAGCCACGGGTGTGCTGGGTCATGTTGTTGCCCTGATAGAGGTCTGGCACTTCAGGACTTAGAGAGGGTACATTCTTTCTTTGCAGCCAAAACAGATATTTTTGCTGTGCATGAACTATCCGAGGAGTGAGAACAGCAAGCAAGGAAGACAGGATCACTGTTATCACCAAAAAGCATTTATCCGGCACCTGTCGTACGTGCACCAGGTTTACTAAGGTGGCGCCCGGCAGCCTTGGTTCTGGTCTGCCTGCCCCCTCCCTGGGAACTTGACCTCTTGGATTCTGATCCCACATGGAGCATGTACTTTGTCTTTGGGGGTGAGGCCAAGTCTCTGTCTCAAGAAGTTTAAAGTCTTTGGGTGGAGAAACGTGGGCCACCAGATTTTTGCAAGGTGGACTGTAACGCTGTCACTGAGCTGCTCATAACAGGGCACGCCACTCTGTGAACTTGGGTAACCAGTGGCTTTTCCCCTCTGCACAGTGGGACAGTCATTCTTACCCTGTTTAATTCACAAGGATGTCTTGGGAGTAAGTGAGTGCCAGACGTGGATGTCCTAGTAGCTCCAACATTTTGGGGTCAGAGATCCCTTTCAGGAGCTGATGAAAGCTTTGGACTTTCACCTCTGAAAAACTACTCTGGAGCACACACCCGCATGATTTTGCAAAGGATTTCAATTTCATGGTTTTTACGGACATCCTGAAACCCATCTGTGGTCCCCTGTGGGGATCTGTTAGGTTGATAACACCTGTTTCAGAGCTTATTCCCTGAAGGGTGTTTTTAAAGTGACAGATTCATTCACATTACTATCAATTCACATTACTATTATTAAGAATACTAAGTTTTTCAGTTATTTCTATGTTAAAAACTTTTCTCCTTAAAAAAATCATTTGCTGAATGTTCCTTATAACTAGGTAGTATCTAGAGCTGTGAACTCTAAGGATCAAGCAAAAGCAAGGTAATCTGACCGGATTTTTCTCCTGTTCTGTGTACATGTATAACATAAAATGGAAAATAATTGCAAAGAAGCAGACTTAAAAAAAATACAAATGAAGCACATAAATCTGGATTTTTGGTGTGACATCTTGCTGGCTGTGTATTTTGGGGGTTGCAGAGCCCTCAGAGCTGTTGGGGGCAGTGTTAAATCTGCTGCTCTTGTAAAACTAATTTTATGGCACATAGCTGGGGTGGCGTGTGTGTAGGAAGGCGAAGACATTGGTCACACCAGGTTCCCTGAGACGGGAGGCAGGATTGACAGCCACAGCTTGGTCTCGGTGCTGGGGGTGGAATCTGCTGCGTGTGCAGTCTCCTTCCCGCCCCCACCCATCCTGGCAGGCGGCGGTGCTGGGCACAGGGACCCCGTACCCATCTTGGGGGCAGATGTGCTGCTGCCTGCTCAATCTCCCGCTGCCCATCCCCCACCTTGCTTGACTCTCTCTCTGGACACCCCCCTCCTCCTGCTCCTCTGACGCAGCTTCTCGATTGGCCTCTCCCTCCCGGTGGAATGTCTTGTCCCGGGAGACATTGCATCACGGCTGTCCAGCCTCCCGCTCCTGATGGCTGGTTGGGCTCTGGCCATGAAAGGGCTGAGGTTTGGATTTCAGGGCTGCTGAGGATGTCTCTGTCCTAGGTGGCCTGTCTCAGAATTGGAGATGGTAAGGTCATGATCTCACCCAGCATCTATATAGCATCTTATTTTTTCCCCTACTAAAGCACGTCCTAAGATCTCCCCTTAGCCTCCCATGGCACGGGCAGCTGTTCGAAGCGTCAGCATTGTGTGAGGTCCTCTATTTGCCTGTCTGCCACCTCAGGGTAGCAGACAGAGGCAGGACCACTGTGTGCCCACTTGAGAGTGTCCCTGCTGTGCAGCATGCTGATTAATCACAGTTCCTCTACCAGCTGGGTGTGGCATCATGGACAAGTGACAGCCTCTCCATACTACTCAGTCTTCTGGTCTGTGAGGTGGGACCAGAACCAACCTCTTTGGGTTTATGTGAGGATCAAACGACATTGCAGAGGGACTACAAAGTTTAGGGGTCCCCAAGACCATCCTCACTTCTGACACCAGTTGCAAGTTTGGGGATCAAGACTACATTCAGGTGTAGTAATTTGGTAGAAAGACTTACAGAACTTACTGAAAGCTGTTATAATCACAGTTGTGACTTATTTCAGCCAAAAGACACAAAATAAACCAAAGGCAGAGGTGCAGAGGGCAGAGTCCAGGAAAGTTGTATGCATAGAACTTTCAATTGTCCTCTCCCAGTGGGGCTGTGCAAAGCACTAACTCCTGACAACAGTGTGTGACAATACACAAGAATGGCATTGGAAGCTCACCTCAGCCCCGGGGGCCAGCGTTTTCACTGGGCTCACTCATGTAGGCGTGGCTGATGTCCTCGTGGCCACGTGGCCGTGGCTGGTGTCAGGGTCCAGCCTCGCTGGAGTTAAAGCAGATGCAGCGTGGCCCTGGCTCCTGCCATACATCACGTTGTCAGGCTGGCTGGCTGGCTCAGGGCCCCCACTCTTACCAGGCAGGGCAATCCCAGGGCTTAGAGACCACCTCCCAGAGCCCAGAGGAGGGAAAAAGCCAGATTTCTTTGTGGGTAGGATGAATTCTTTACCAAACAGGGATTGTGCCTCAGACAGTACCTACTGTAGAGTAGACTTCAGTGAATTGCTGTTAGTGCTCATTTGTATGCCCCAGGGTCAAGGTGAGGGGGAGTGGCTTAAATTTTCTTTTTCTTTTGTCCCTTTTCTTTAATTATGTCTGTGGCCTTGGGAGCGTGTCACTCATCTTGCCTGTTTGAAGTTAATTCCAGGGTGTGTTTTCACCAAATAATAATGCCTCTCGTTCATCAGTTCTTTAAACCTGTTGGGCTCACCTGTGCTTGTTTGAACCTCACAATCACCCAGTGAGGTGGGTGGACAGGTGTCATTATCCCAATTTTCCAGGTGAGGCGGCTGATGTCATAGGAGGCTTGCTGAATCGCCAAGTCTCTGGGCTGACAGTAGGCCCACTCTGGGTATCTTGCCACATCTTTCTGCTGCTTACCCCCCGACCCCCCGAGGGATGCTCCTCTGTTTATGTGCACAAACTTGAAC
Source organism: Cheirogaleus major (assembly GCA_963574435.1). Taxonomy (NCBI): domain Eukaryota; kingdom Metazoa; phylum Chordata; class Mammalia; order Primates; family Cheirogaleidae; genus Cheirogaleus; species Cheirogaleus major. The sequence continues at coordinate 11,701 of CAUYPO010068756.1, read as the reverse complement.
TAGTTGGACCTGGGTTCAGATCCGGTCCCTCCACCCAGGCTGTGTGATCTTGGGCAGATTCCTTCACTGCTCCCCCTGCCCAATGGGATTGTTGTCAGAATCACATGAGATAGAGCATGTAAGGTGTAGGCTTATAATGCTGTTAGCTGACGTGGGATATTGGTACTAACAGTAATACTTGTTCACTGGTATTCCTATTGCTGCAGCAAAGACAGCAATAACTTCTTCAAGGATTTTGCTCGGTGTTTAAGAAATTCAGAATGAGAAGGTATCTTGAATATAGAGAAGGCAATTTGTGGCAAGATCATCAATCCTTTTTAGATAACTATCAGATAATTATCTAAATAGTCTATAAAACTGTCTTTGTTGTTCCCAAAGCTCCCTCCTGCGAGGGGCTGTCTCTCCCTTCAGGTCCTGGTGCCTGGGCCTCTCTTTTCTGCCCTTCCTGCCTCTCCTCCTCACCTAGTAAACCCTGGTGCTTCCTCAAATCCCAATAACTTCCTACCCCAGTTAGGGTTCACACCCCCTTAGCTACCCTTTCCTTTGAAGCATTTGTCAACTCACAGTTTCATGATTATTTGACAATTTGATTAATATCTATCTCTTCTGCTAGGCTATGAGTCCCTCCAGGGCAGACGCTGAGATCATATCTCCCAGAGTTGGCAGCCGCTGCCACATGCAATGCAAACCTAAAAGCCAGGTGGGTCCTCTTAGAGGCCCTGGGGGTTGATTCCTACCCAGCCCCCTCACGGTGGAGAACACTGGCCTTTGCACCCTGGCTGCAGCCCAGCCAGCCCTGCTGGGGACTGCGTCCATCCGTACCTTGTACAGGATGTTGGGATGCTCCGGAGGCACTCTCCGGACCTCTCCTCTCTGAGGAATAGTAATGTCATTTCTTCTCCTTTTTAAGACCTTTCAGTCCTAAGTTCCAAGTCTGTCTTGTCTGTTAGCTCTGCACACTGCCTGGGAGAAACAGTCCCTGGATAAAAGACAGGTGACATGGTTTCCTGGCACTTGCGTTCTCCTGCCTTTGCGTTAATATAGCGGCGGCAAGGTAAAGTCTCTGTGGCAAAGATTTAAGAACATGCAGACTGAAGCCTCCCAATTTTAGCCTCATTAATCCTGGCTTGGAGTTCCCTGGCCCCCCTTCCCTGGGTGTCCAACTCCAGGATACTCCTACCCCTGCCACAGGGCTTCCAGCAGACACCAACACAGCTCCAGTCCTTCTCTAGCCTGGGAGAGGGAGGAGCCGTGTGCGGACTTTGGAGTCAGACAGCGTGGGGCGCCCCTTCTGGCTGTGCCGCGGACATCACGGCCGTGAACGGGCTTTAAGCTGCTAGGAGCTCCATCTGTAAAATGGGAACAATGCTTGGCCCATGGCTGGCCCTCGGACTGTGCCAGCGTGTTCTCCACTCCAAAACTCACTGCAGTGGGATGGAGTGTTCCTTCTCTGGTCTTCTGAGTCTAGAAGTCTTGAGGACCTCACTGGAGACCACTGACTGTGCTGACCCCTGGGACTATCAGCACCCTGCCAGGTTCCCCATGACAGACCCCAGGAGGCCCCAGGAAACCTTCCTGGGCAGCAGGATGTGGCCTGGACTCTGTAATGACCAGTCTCAGTATTATCAGGACTACTCACCAGCCTCCCACAATCTCTTTCCGTTCTCGTCAGTATTTTCCTTATGGAATCAATTCTTATCGGTACCGGGATCCCTGCTGGACATGCTACTTCCGCCAAGATTCTTTGTTCGCTTCCCTTCTTGCTTCTGTCTTAGCATTGTCACCACTTACTCACACGGCAGGAGGGGAGCTTGCAAGGCTCCCAGATGAGGCCGGCAGCCTCGGACAAACAATGCCCTTTCAGAAAATGGAGTTCTTTGCTACTTCCTGGAAGTTGTTCTTGGAATCTCTTTTTTGCCCTTCTTGCTCCAGAGTTGGTTCACCGTGTCTTAATTCTGTCCATCTCTGTCCTCACCTCTGATATGACTTCTAGGGCAGAATCAGTGGCCCCCTCCTACCCCTGCTCCTGGCTGGGAATGTGTAGTGTTGAGCAGGACCATGAGGCAAAATCACAAAGCACAGAGCCAGGTGTACAGCTGGGAGGATTGTTAACATGGTCTCCAAGCACCTAGCCAGGCGGGTGTCTTTGGAGGACGATGCCTCTGGATAAATGATCTCCGGATACACAGAGGAGGCAAATGCCGTGATTTGTGGCTGCTGAATAGAATTGCCCATGTAGGGCTAGCTCCTTGGTGTTGTGCACCTTGATTAAGGTCACAGCAAATCAGGGGTGCAGCCCTTTTCATGATCCCTGGGGATTTTGCTTGTGGTTTCTGTTTAGCTGGAGAAAAGTGCTGGCCACGAATGTCCCACACTTGCATGACTCGGCACTTTCTGTCTGCCTTTGACTTCCCGATACCTTTGACATTGCAGAATGTCAAGAACTGCTTGCTCAGCTACTTTCACTCTCACTTTAAAGATTATCATCTATAAAGCAAGGTAATGGACATGTTTTATCTCCATCAACTTCATTTGTCCTTCTGGGGTTCTTCCTCACAGTCTCACAGATGCTGACATGCGACTTCAGTGACTTCAGCTAACCAGCGTGTATGGGTGCGATGTTTAATTATGCCTGTCTTTTTCTTATCTTTCCATTATACCTGGGAATGTCTGTTAAACCACATTCACCAGATGCATTCCTTCCTTTGCTTCATTAAAAATAAAATAACACCTCCTTTCCCACCTCTCCTTCCATGAAGAGATCATTTTCATCATTCACTAAAGGTCAACATTCTATCTTGAATTATTCGCCTTTGGGCAACAGCTTGAAAGTAGCATGCTAATTAAAATCTATCTTCTCAATCGATTTGATTTTTGGAATGTCATAGTGTGTGGTGAGGGGGTCTCGTTTGAGTCCTTGGAGAAACTGACCTGTGCCTCCTGGGATACTGATCCACTCTTTGGAGATGTTGAGTGAAAGGGTGGTAAGATTATAGGAGAAGAAAGAGGAACGGAGGAGGGACTAGAACAAGGAAAATTAGGCTCAGAAATGTTGCTCTATGAGTATAGAAATGAACTCAAGAATTGGCTCTGGAAGCTCATACTCATTTGTAAGTTTTAAGTCATTTCCTTTCACATAGGGTTTTGGGTATTCTTTGAAGTATAGGTGTCGTTGGAAATGATTCCCGTGGTTCAATCTTTTCTTCTCATTAAAACTAGATTTGCATCTGTGTTGAATTTCATGCTGTAGCCTACCTTGAAATCCTATGGGTGAACTCGTTGTATCCCAAAAGCCAAGATGTTGAAATTTTAGCATGGGTCCAGTATAAAATTTCCCTCATAATCTTATTATGTTTCAAGAGGGTCCTTAATATACCTAGACCCCAACCCACTGAGATGAGTAATTTTGACCTTACTGGTGGGTATATTCTCATATGTAAAATGAGATTTCTAACTCAGTTTCTGGGGTCTCTTCCCAGAAATTTTCTCTATTTATAGATAGTAGTACCCCTTATCCATGGTTTTGCTTTCTGAGGTTTCAGTTATCTGTGGTCAACTGCCTGCTGTTGGAAAATGTAAATGGAAAATTCCAGAAATAAACAATTCACAAGTTTTAAATTGCATACCTTTGGAGTAGCATGATGAAATCTTACGTCATCGTGCTCCGTCTTGTCAACCCTTTGCTCAGCAGCTCCACGCTGTTAGTCTAGTGCCCACTAGTCACTTCTTGTAGTAGCCTTCTCTGTTACGACATGGTCTCTCACGATCTCATAGTGCTTGTGTTAAAAGATCCGTTATTTTACTTAACAGTAGCCCCAAAGCACAGGAGCCGTGGTGCTGGCAATACAGATGCCAAGAGAAGCCTCCAAGTGCTTACCTTTCCTTAGGTAAAAGTTCTAGATTTAATAAGGAAAGTAAAAACATAGTATATATATAGGACTCAGTACTGTCCAGCACTTTCAGAGATCCACTGGAGGTCTTAAGGGGGGACTACTTAAACATGTATCTGCATGTGTATCTTTTTTAAGCAAAAAGGAACATATTATGCATACTGTTTAGCCACCTTTCTTTTGTTTTAACCACGTATCTCTGAAGAGATTGTTGCCTGTGCTTTTGTCTTGATTGAATAGTATTCCATTGCCCAAATTACCATAATTTATCTGCCCAGTCCCCTATCAATCTATGTGTTTCTAATATTTTGCTATTACTGACAGTGTGGCAGTGAGCATTCTTCTATTTGCTTCTTTGCATGTATGTTTCAATCCATCAGAAGGTACATTTCTGTCAGTAGGATTGTTGGGTGAGAGGTATAGTCACTTTTATTTTGATAAAAATAATTATCCAGGGTATTAGAGTGCCTGTTTGCACTGCCACTCTGCCATCACCTCGAGGTTTCATGCCTTCTAGTTGAGCATCTGCTACCCCCCATAGAACTCAGGACACCGCCCCACATACAAAAGGTGTGTAAGTCATAATGGTTAATTAATATGCATCTTAGTAGGGGTTTGCTATATTTGCCCAGGATTGCTGGTTTCATGGCTAGATTGGAAAGCATTCACCCCAAGAGTGAAAGGCTTAAGAATTTTACCCCAAGCTTAGGCTATGAAGAAATGCTATTCTCTACCCTTCATCCTGACAGCAGATAAACTAGGCGGGAGAGTGAAACCAACTCTGTATCTGCCGCAGAAAGCACAAATGCATTTGCATGGAACATTCATACTTTCAGACCTAGACAGGGCGAAATTCCATTTTTTGGCAGAAAATCCTAAATAACATGTATTTAGTTTTACAAAGTCAGAGCTCTGCACCCAGAGGGCTTGGGAAGAAGTAGTTGAAAGCAAGAAAACCATAATGCAGATTTTTTAAAATTTAAAGAGATAAAGTCCACCTTCCCAAGTTACATTCTCAGTCACATGTGTACTTCTTTACAATACCTTTTTCACAAAATATACCCAGTTTGCACTTAATTCCACTACTTGCTCCCTCCTCCCTTCCCAATCACACACCATGTGTGTTAACACATTTACAGCTGTATAGAGCAGGGTGTTTTGTTTTGTCTTTGCATTAAATTGCCACACATTTTTAAATTAGGCTGATGAACAATGATCCTGCTTCTATGTGATGTTTCTTGGGAGAGTAAGTTTAAATACTTACTCCCCCCCGCCCCCATCTTAAGAAAAGAAGAAGAAAGCCAACCTAGATGACAGAAAGAGAAAGGGACATGGTGGTGGCAAGCACCCTGTGTGCTGGGAACGCAAACACACCTATAGCCTGGGAGGCTGTGCTCCAGCGCTGCTAAAACTACCTCTCCACTTGTTGGGATTCATCACCATCTAGTGGAGGAATTGTCTTTTGTCCTTTTTTTCCCCCCCAGTAAGCTTTTTACTGAATGCCATAGTCTGAATGTTTATATCTTCCCCAAACTGATACATTGAAACCCAACTGCCAAGGTGATGGTAGGAGATAGAGCCTTTGGAAAGCAATCGTGTCATGAGGGCATGAAAGGAATTAGTGCCCTTATACAAGAGTGGGAAGGGAGCTTGTTTGCTCCTTCCACCGTGGGAGGATGCAGCAAGAAGGCACCATCTAGGAGGAGGCGGGCCCTCACCAGACACGGAATCTGCTGGTGCCTTGTTCTTGGACTTCCTAGCCTCCAGCACTGTGAGAGATTAATTTCAATTGTTTGTAAGTTACCCAGCCTATGGTGTTTCATTATAGCAGCCTGAAGAAACTAAGACACTGAAATATAACATGTAGAAACAATAAGTGAATAGCTCAATGAAATTCCATACAGTGAACATATCCCTAAAAACCCACACCCAGATCAAGAAAGAGCATTGCCAACACCCCAGGAACAAATCACTCCCTTTCTAGTCACTATCCCAAAGATCTTTAACAATTTTGACGTCTCTGACCATAGTTTAGTCTGCCTGTCTTTGAATTTCATATTGGAATGATACAATATATACTTTTGTGTCTAGTCTAACTTTTTTTTTTTTAACTCAGTGTTATGTTTGTAAGATTCATCCATGATGTAGCAAGTAATTGTACTTTGGTTATTGTAGTTTTCACTGCTGTGTAGTATTCCGTTACATTAATATGGCACTATCTGTTTATTCATTTTATTGTTGATGGATATAGATTGTTTCTCATTTTTAGCTATTATGAATAATGCTGCCAGGAACATTTTTGTACACATCTTTTGGAGAACATATGCACATATTTTTTCAGATATACACCAGAGAATAGAACTGCTGGGTCATTAAACTGCCTTACCAGGGGCTTTAGGTCCAGGTCTTGCCTATGGTGCTAGACCCTCTGTGGTCATTCGTTGATTCATGTGCCAGGCACTGTGCATGGCATTGGAGGAGGAACAAGCAGAGGCAGATGTAGTTTCCACTCTTGTGTAGATGTTTATTAAGCAAACATGCAGAGAAGGTGGCGCAATAGCTATGTAGGTAAGTCCTACAGAGGAAGAAAGCAGGATTCCAGGAGAGTGTATACAACATAGCAAATGGATCTGGGCTCAGGGAGGGGGTGTAGTGTAAGGGGAGGCTTCCCTGAAGAAGTGACACAAGGGATTGGAAAGACGAGGAGGAGTTCACCAAGGGATGGGAGGGAGAAGCTGTCCAGGCGTGTTCTGGAGCAGGTGGAAGGCCAGGGTGGCCAGAGCACAGAGCTGGACTTGAGGGTGGGAAACATGGTGAGGCTGAGATTGGGATGGGGGGCTGTGGCCTTTGTGCCCGTGTTAGAAGCCCAGACCCACTGCGCTGCGATGTGTTGGCCACTTGGTCTAAGAACATTCCAGACCCTGCATTCTTTGAAGATTCATAGTCACAGCAGAGCAAGAAGGGCCCATTCTGCTGCAAGAATTGGTAGGAAGTATTTGAAAGGCTTCACAACTGCTTAGAATCGTTTAGGGAGTTGATCTATCATGGAAACAGTACAGGGACTTATTAGTGTCCTTATGTCACAGGTAGCATTTTCTGGCTGGACACAGGCAATCAGATGGACGTCTTTCTGTCTGTTGGATGGAGCCTGGTCTCCCGAGGACTGAGGACTGCACATAATCTGAGTTACGCTGTACGTTTGTGGCTACTTTAGTACAGTCAAGGACTCTTGAAATCTTGCCTTGTTTTTAGGAAGTGGTTTGAGCAGGAAACCATGAAAACTTTGCAAGAATCTGCAATCCGGGAGAGTGTTTATTCAATACACATTCACTGGGTACCCACTCTGTGTCAGCCTGTGTCCCACACTGTCCTAGACACTCGGATTCAGCAGTGAACAAAACAGACAAAACTCCCCTTCCTCACGATGCTTACATTCATCCATAATCGTCTCTCTAAATATGAATAGGATTATTTTGTTGAGCTGTCAGATCTCTTGACCCCTCAGAGAATGTTTCATTAGGGAAAAGTGCTTATGTGTAGGTATAAGGAGGAAAGAAAGTCTAGAATTTGAAAGGTGGAAGCCAGTTTTCTACCACCTTCCAGAAGAAACTCAACATGGGGACTGGTGTGGCTGGGGAGGTAGAGGGAGGGTGAAAGGGCACCAGCATCAGTTCGAACACCCCAGCCAGGCGACTTCCTGGCGGTACGACTTTGGGCAACTTTGATCTGTAAAGTGGGGCTGAACGATTCCCACATGCAGGACTGAACTGGAGAGAATGAACTGAGATCAAGCAGGTCAAAGCCCTGGCCTGAGCATGGGGTGGCTGTCGTGGCTATTGAGGTATGAGGTTTCTGTGTGGCCTGCACGGTTGGTAAACACTACAAGCAGTGAGAAAGCCGCACTGGCGGCCCTGCCCGTCCCAGCCCCAGCTGTGCCGTCTCCCTCTCCCTCCTTTCCCAAGTGCCCAGACCTGCTCCAGCCTCTCCTGATCCTCAGCAATGCAGACGTGTCTGGGAACTTGGACACTAAGGCAGCTTGGCATTTCCGGGCCACCTGCTGAGCTGAAACAGGTTCGTTGTCAAGGCCAGAGCCAAGGAAGGAAGTCTAGTCGGAGGCCCCAGGGTGGCTCGCCCCAGACTTCTGGAAAGAAGGCTGTTGAGAATTTTGTATAATAAAACTCTGTTGTTGTGGGTGTGTGTTTGATGGCCTGGGCTGTGGGGTGAGGTGGAGTTGTGTTGACCTTGGAAGATTAGGATGCTTTTGTTTCTGATGGGACCGTGTGCTGTCGGTCACGAGGCTTATGTGGTAGAGAGAAAATTACATTTTTCCCTAAGGTTGGGCGTTTTTGAATCAGCCAAATCCCGATGGGCTGGGCAGAACTGGGCCCGTGGGCTGGTACCGGCTTGATCTGAGTGTTTCATGGGCAAGGGCCGGGCTGGGAGGAGAAGCCTGGCCAAGGCCCAGCTAGAGAGGGAGGGCAGGGAGCTGGTGGGAGCCCAGTGTGGGAGCTGCCCTCCTGCAGAGCTGGCTGCGGATCCGCCAGAGAGATGGAGCCCCCTTCTCTCAGCCCCCCACATCTTCCTCTACCACTGGGGCTTGCCAGGGCCTAGGAAGGCAAGTTTGTGGCCACCCTGATCTTCACCAGAGTAGCCTGGGGTCTCCTTCATGGACTAAGATGACTTGGTTTTTTCTTACATTCAGTCATCCCCTTACTCAGGAGGACACCAGCAGATGTGACATCATTGTTTGTGTGAAACCGTTGGCTTGAGGGGGCATTGTCCAGCAGACGTGTGGACATCCACGTTAGCTTTTGTGAGCTCAGAGAGAGGATGCAGAAGCCAGATGGACCCAGCAGAGAAGAAACCTCCTTAGAGATCTCTGGCATTGGGCACTTCTGTCCAGGGTGGCACGTCTGTCATCATCCGGGATTCCAAGCCTTGTCTACCTTACTCTCTGCATTTGTCTTCTTTTCTTTTTGCCTCTGTGGCATCAGCTGGGCTTTCCTCCACTTCCTCACCACTCAAGATGGCAGCCCCAGTGGTCAAGCTGAGCAGCTCCGACAGTTCCTCCAGCTTGTCTTGCTTTCCCAGCTGCCTCCCACCCGCATCAACACATCCTTGGTCCCTGCCTTCTGTACCAGTTTGCACCTGGGACCTCTTCCACACCCTCCTAGCCAGAAGCTCCTGTGCATAAGTTAAAAGGCACAAGTATTCAGCATACCTCAGGGTGGATACAGGTAAGAGAAGAAACCATCTACAGAGGCAACACAGAAAGCCCAGATAGTAACTAAGGAAACACAGGTCTCTGGCTCTGTCATCTCTCTGAGCTTCAGATGCGGGCATCCAGGGCCCTGCAGCTGTTCCCACATTATTTCTCATTCATATTCAGTCTTCGTGTTCCACACAACTCCACCGTCGACTCAGAAAGCCAGAGAGACCCACGAGTCCTCCTGGACTCTTTCTTTCCCTCACCTCTGCCCCTAACCTTCCATGTCCACTCTCCAAGGCCTGTGGCTTTCAGTCTTACATTTTTCTTGAGTCTCTCTGCTTGGGAGGACTATCCCACCCAGCCTTCTGCCATTCACCACTCACAATTCTGTGGCAGCCCAGATTGTTTTCAATTCTCAGTAGCTATGCTGGTGCTGTTTCCTGTGCCTGCAGTCCCCTTGCCCCTGCCACCTTCTTGCCTGGCTTTGTCCTACTCTTTCAGCAAGCCTGAGCCCAGACCTCACCTCCTCTAGGGAACCCTTCTGGACTAAAGGTAGATGTTCCCCAGGAGAGACTGGTGGTACCCCTTTCAGGCTCCTCTCCTTAGAATGCCCACTTTCCACCCCATGTGGGGGTGATCAGTTTACATACTGCCTCCCCCGATGGTACATTCCTCTAGGGCAGAGCCCAAAAGTGGCTGAAGTTATCTTTGTCCAATTCAAGGGAGGCAGGGCAATGTAGTGGACTGAGAGCTGGGACACCAAGTTCTGCCTAGACCCTGGGGCCACTCAGTGAGATTAGACAAACCTAGGAGGATCTCCAAAGTCCCTGAGTGTTCTGATGGTCTGTGGTTCCACCAGTGGGTATCTGCTGGCTCTGGTCCAACTTTTCCATCTGCACGTCCTCATCAGAGGAGACTTCTGTGCTGCCCGCTTCCGGGTCATGGGGTGGGGACAGGAGAGACTGTGGTTTTCAGCAGCTTCCTGAGCCATTCCTTTCCCAGCTCCCAGGCTGGAGGCCTCTCCCCAGGGCTGCCATATGCAAACCTCCCAGGCACGTCCTGAGAGAAGAGGACAGAGCGTTGGACTTGGATAGTGTTGCTATATGACCCTGTGAAGTTTCCAGAACCTTAGCAACATGGACCCCTGGACCTTGGTCCTGAGGTGGGGCCTAGGCCAATTCCCCTGCAGTGTGCTCTCCCTGGACTTTTCCTGCAGCTCTTAAAGGCAAGAAGCCCAGTTAATTTCAGCATTTTGTTCTTTACCCACAAACTTCTTTGAACAGAAGTTTTACTTTCTTATACTTTCTTTCTTTTATAAAAGATATATAAAGAAATGAACCCAAACTTTACACACAAATCCAATCACTACTGCTGAACTGTTCAGGCACAGCTAACCCAGTAACTATATTTTAATAGCACAACTTGGCATTTTCTATGTCAGAAGCACCTGGGTAGTAGCTGGGAGGCTCTGTTCATGTTTCCAAACCCCTAAAGCTGCATCTGCAGACAGCAGAGACGCCCTGGTTCTTGAGGTTCCAGAACCTCATGGTCGAATCACTACCCTCTTTAAGGAACTGAGACAAAATGGACTGTACTTTACAAATTCTTTTTTAAAAGGTTTATATAAAATGGTAAATTTTATGATGTGTATTTTTCCAAAAATGAAAGGAGAAAAAAAGGCTTATGTGCTAAATAAAAACTTTCACATTCATTATCTCATTTAATTCTCTGAACCTCCAATGGGGTAAATAAATTTCTGTTTTATGGGTCATTAGACCAAGGCACAGAGAATTACATGGCTTGCTGAAGGGCAGAGAATATTTATGGAACTCACTAGGGTTGTTCTTTTACACTTGATCTTAGCCAAAAGGCCGAGAATTGACTGTTTTTTTTTTTTTATTATTTTAGAGTTCATTCAAATGATACATTCAATATGATATGTTTTATTTTATGTTGTACATGATAAATATATGCACGCTTTCTTTGTCAGCTAACTGGGTTATAAACGCCGGTCACCTTTTCTCCAAGCTGCTTCCTCTTCTCACCTTCGCACGGCCTTCCAAGCCAGAGTTTCCACGTGAACACGCTCACACTCGCTCTCATACTCTCTCACTCACTCACACTCACACTCACACTCCTCACTCACTCACACTCACACTCACACTCCTCACACACTCACACTCACACTCACACTCCTCACACACTCACACTCACACTCACACTCCTCACTCACACTCACACTCACACTCCTCACACACTCACACTCACTCCTCACTCACTCACACTCACACTCCTCACTCACTCACACTCACACACACTCCTCACTCACACTCACACTCCTCACTCACTCACACTCACACACACTCCTCACTCACTCACACACTCCTCACTCACTCACACTCACACTCCTCACTCATTCACACTCACACTCACACTCCTCACTCACACTCACACTCCTCACTCACTCACACTCACTCACACTCCTCACTCACTCACACTCACACTCCTCACTCACTCACACCTGTACACAGACACACATCTGTACACACACCACACACTCACACACCTATACACACAGCTGCACACACACCACACTCATACA